>JAVCKT010021498.1:0-36168 GCA_032273925.1 Rhynchotus rufescens
TGCAGCCCTGTGCCACATGCTCTAGGTGACCCTGTGTGTGCAGGGGGGTTGGACTCGATGACCTCTGAGGTCCCTTCAAACCTTGGACATTCTATGATTCTATGAACAATTGCTTCTATAATCTCAAGAGGAATTTTAGGTGAAAAAGTAAGCATACAAGAATAATTCAAAGCCATGAAAGGGGGCAAATAAATATACAAAGCTACTCATAACTGATCTTTTAAATTCATAGCATCCGTTGTATACAGTTCACCATCAATAATACAATATTAATGCCTTCAGCCACATGGAATCTCCGTTTCACAAGCTGCCTGAATGCTGTCCCCAAAGTGGTGACATCAGGTCTTGAAACTAAATAATTCTAAAAGTTCTTAGCCACTTATAGCACCTCTCTCTTGCACAGCTTAATGACACCTTCTTCCTTTCGTCTTACAGTGGGGTAAACAACAGGAAAATGGGTTAGCCATTTGCTCCAGGACTCAGAAGAACATGAGGATAATGTCTTATCTTCCATCCAGTGCCATGTCCTTTGGGTCATCAATGATTTGGTAGTGAAATCACATCACTGGTATGCCTAAATCCTCTACACTATTCACTTTTTCTAGTTATTGTAAACATCAAATCATTATCCCGGTTATCCTAGCTGAGATGGTGGACAAATACAAGCACTTAGAGGGAAAGAAAATAACAGGGGTGCATAGTGTGGCTTCAGGAAATCGCTTAATGACAGGATGTGGAGAGACTCAAAGACAAAAATATCAGAAGGAATGAAAAGAATGGTGCCACAGTAAAGAGCAGCTAAAATGCAGGGAGCAGAATGAAGCCCTAAAAAGGCAGGCTTGGAGAGAACTAATATAGCATCTCGCAGAGGACCCTTGTGTGCTGTGCGCGCGAGGGATTAAATGACAGCGGTGCTACCTTGACGTCAGAAGAACAGCGGGGCTGAGGAGGGCCCGGAGCAGGATGCGGGAATCCAAAAGAGCAAGTGCATCTATCTCGCTCTTGCTTCTCACCGCAAGTGTTAGTTCACAGTTTGTGGCAACCCCCTTTCAAAGAGATTAGCAGAGGCTGCACAAACGCATGTGTGGCAGGCACTTCCCGCACGACCGGCTGAGGAGCCACTGCTGCTGCCCCATACATTCACCCATAGCATATCCCTTTCCAACTGCCCCAAGTAAACACGCTTGGGCTGAAGGAGACAGGCTGCACGGGGGAACCTCACCCTCTAGCAGCGACTGGTGGTTTGTCCAAAACCCCGGAGAGTCCGGGGGCAGCAGTGAGGACTGACACCTAAAATTAGAAAGCCTGTTGCAAAAATAGAACTCTCTTTCTTTGAAGGGATTGGTCTTATTTTGAGAAACCCTTCAGGGAATGCCCCAATGAAGTGTGATCTGAAGCCAAATCTCTGAGTACACAAAACCTTTCGTATTTGTGCAGGTGGTTCAGTAGGCTCCTTTTTATTTTTTTTCCTTCAGCTTTCATGGAATCAGTGGTCATGAAAAAGTGATTGCACAAGAAAATTAACTAATAGCCTGTGAAAATGATGGCTAACCGGGGTGCTCAGCCAGTATTTGTGAAAAAGATTCCTCTCCCCCTCTGCCAGCACATATAGTGCCAGCAGGTCCTACCACATCCATGCGGCTCTCAATTGAGATAATATGCCATCTGTCTAAATGTCACAGCTGACATCTCAAAAGGAACCTCAGCGGAGAGTGACACTGTGCTGAAAGTCAGGTAAATCCAGGGTTGCCAGGGCTTTATTTCCAACATTCTCACTAGCACCATTTATTTTAAGGGCCAAGTGGTAATGTTATTCATTTTAAATGAACCCAATGCACTTCATGGAATTTTCTCAGCTCATCTGCTGTTGGAGTCATGGAGCATTGCTGAGCATCCATGCACCAACCTTATGTAGATGCAATGCCAGGCATCTAAGTCATAAGATGGCAAAACATAAGCCTCTGGAGAAGATAGCTTACGAAAATATACCACTTACAAACTCCGTCATGAAGTGCTTTGAAAGACCTAATTTTAGAAGTACACACTGGAGTCAAATAGCAAAGGGATCAGTGGGGTGAGGAACAGAGGGTTTTTTATTCAAATGTCAATTATAATTACCCTAAAGCTTGATGATGTTCTCCTATGCCAGAGCACTCATGGTGGCATGTGGCACCATCCTTGGAAGCTGGCAGTGCATCTCGGGAAGGATGTTCCTCACCTCAGGCAATGAAACCGCTCCACAGACCTGTTGACACTCATCCATGAAGACTTTATTTGGGAGGAAAAATCCGTGGGGGGCTGGCCTGGGGCTCGAGCAGATCAAAGGCTGCCATGGTCCAGTCCCACCAGCCTCCTCATTGCCACATCCCTTCGGCCACATCTGGGAGACCTTCACTTCAGCGGTGGCCAGAGCCCCTGGGACAGCAGGCATGGCACACTCTGAGGTGCAATGACGTGGAGGCCAGGCAGAGGAGTGGGCAGGCTGGCTTTAACAGAAAGGAGCAACCGAGGATGCTGCCTCCAAGCCTTGTGTGAGGTCAGATGCAGGGTTCAAAGGGAACAGAAATAACTCTGGGAGCCCCAAATAAAGTGGGATGTGGTTGCAGACCTCTCCTAAGGAACACTGTTGCAAAGTGCATCCTTCTTCACCTAGGGGGCCATCACGTACTGATGCCATTGCTGCTTTTCTCCTCCTCATGTGTTTATCCTTTCTGCCTTTCAATTCCTCTGAATAATGGTGGCATCGAGGCATGAGAAGAGGTAGGATCTGTTGAGCAGCAAAGAGAAGAGGTAGAAGGGAGCTTTCTTTGCTTGGCTTATTTTGTTCGCTGTATCCAGAGTCAAACAGTTCTGCTGTGTTTTGTCAGTGCACTAGGTGGAGAGACAACATTGAACCTGTACTGTGCAGCAGCAAAGCATAAAACCCAAGGCTGAGAGCTTCAAATCTGAAACCTGTACTTTGGCTCCTGGAATAACAGTATTTGTTATGTGAAGATCCTGATTCCTACCCTCCACTTGAGTGATTTTGTGCTAGCTTAATATCCAATTTCAGTGGAAGGTAACTGTCATAAAAGCTGTGTAGCAGCAGAGAACAGCACAGAAGAGAAGGAGACCTAGTTTATAGGAAGCCCCAGAGGGGCCCTCACAGCTCAGATTTATGCTGCTACCTTGTCACAACCCAAGGGCCTGGTCAGGACCACTGTATGACCCTGTATCCTCCAGACTGCAGCACTGCCATCCCCCAGATCCACTTCCTCAGAGCAGGAGATGCACCTTGCCGTGGCGACCCTGTAGGGGTCAGCAATTCCTTTTCTTATTCAGTCCTGTTTCCTCAGACCCAGCTCAGGTAAGAGCCTGGGAAGCAACAAGTCCTACTAAGCCTTTTGGTAGCGAAGGTCTGAGTTTGGAAATTATTCAAGTTTAAAATCCCACTCCTTTCTTTACCTTTCATTAACTGAGTTGGAAAAGATCCCGATCTTCCACCCTTCGAAACATTGCTGAACGTGCTTTGGAGACATGAACTCCAAACCTGACCTAAACACTCTCATCTGGCCAGATAAAGTCGGATTTGTCTGACCAGATGTTGACCTCGTCAGATGTGCATATCAACTATTCAGACAGGATCTATATTTCTGTCATAGCTGATGGACATTTTGCATAAACTTCTGTGCTATATACTTACACTATACTAAAGGGACATCTCCAGAAGGGCAGGTGAATAATGCTTTCTTGAGCATGATTTCCTCAAGCAGCTCTCTCAGATATGGATAGTTGCACCAGTGGAATCTAAATTAGGCAGGATTAAGTCTATCTTTAATGACTCTTTCCATACTTCAGTAAGCTTCCAACAAGTCATTAACTACATTCGAAGCACAGTGCCATGTTTCAGTTTCCTGGAAAACTTTTAAATCACAGATTGAAGCTCCTTCTCAAAGAAATTGCATGTGCAATGCGTAAGAACTTCCTGCCCCCAGCCCAGAGTTGGGATTACTGAATGCAGCTGCATGAGGGATTTTGCTTGTCTAGACATGACAGCAACAAATCCCTCTTGGGTGATAATGGCGTTTGGAAACCTGGCCCCCTCCTGGCTTCGGCTTTCAAGAGATATTGTGACAAGGGAGCTTCACATTAATCTAGCAAAGAGAAATGAGCATCGGATGAAAGCATTACTGCAGCTTGTAGCCGTGCGTTTGTATGTAGTTTAAAGCATGTCGTCATGCTGTGTGTCAGACTTCTGACAATACCACTGCAGCGGGTAGTAGCAATTACTCACCACAGACTGGAATGAAATCAGTGCACATACTTGCTGCACTGATGCCTGTATTCAGGCCATAAGAGGGGATGATTAAACATTTACTAATGTAAAGACATCTGAAGCCTGCGAGAAAACAGCTGGCCATTGCTGCAAAGCCTGAGTAGTAGCTAAGACCCAACCAGACGCATGGAGATTTCCCTAAAAATGGATCACAGGCCAAGATGCATCAGTTATGTCACATGCAAAAAGTTGCAGCAAGCAAGAGAAAATCAGCAGCTAATGACATTGCTATGTCCCCAGGAGAAAGCACATCCTCCTTGGAAGCATAGTCTCAGGAGCTGGGATTCAGGAACCGCCAGCTACTTGTTTTTACAGAAATAGGTTTTTACTGGTCTTGTTTTGTTTGTTTTTACTGTTTTTACTGTTTTTATTTTGTTTTGTTTTTACTGTTTTTATAGAAATTAGTTTCCTGTAAAATATTGCATTCTTTGCAAATTTTCAGTAGGGACTCCAAGAGCTTATATTTGACTGGTATATTCAATTTGCCTTGCAAAATCCTGAGTGGCTCCCTTCTCTGTCCCAGGGGCATTAATGTGTTGGCCAGAAACCTGAGTAATTAAGGAGTTGCATTGAAGAAGGCAGGACTGTCATTACTTTGCCGACGCAGTCACCAGGACAACTTTTTGTTTGGTAATTCACTGCTGAGAGAGTGTTCTTCATGCCACTTACCCCTGGGCTTAGTTTGGATACACTGTGCTCAGGGATGCTACCAAAAAATCGATGCATTATACAAGATCATGGACATGGTTACAGTCAAGGACTTGCTGCAGAGAAATAATAATAATAATAATAATAATAATAATAATAATGACAAAAAGAGTAGTTTGAAAGCACACGGTGTAAAGAATACTCTATTCTTTTTCAACCCATTAGCTACCTTTAAGGAAAACTGAAAGCCTGCATGGCAGGTGTCAGAGAGAGTGTGCTGAAACATCCTCTTCTAAGTAGGCATGAAAATGTTCTGCATGTGAGGGACAAAATAGAGCAAGAGCAGAGAAATGAGAATGATGAAGGGGATGGTGCAGCTGCCCAAGGAGGATGGACCGAGGGAGAAAGGCTGAGTGTGGAGATGATTGAGACCCGTCGAAACACTTAGGTGACAGGTAGGGCAGTCTCCCTGCCCCAAACATGTTTCCCTAGAGAGCTGCAGAGCCTGGCAGGTGTCACCTGGGCACAGCTCAGTGCCTGCTTAGGTGGCTTTGCGGAGGGAATTGCTCCCTGAGGAACTATCAGAGCAACCAAACTGCTCCCAATTCAGTTGGAGGGCAGGGGGTGGGGAAAAAAAGGACTCTCTGGGCTCCCTGCAACATTGGGGCTATTTCTTGGAATGTTTTCAGGCTCATCATGCCCAGGAAATGCTCCTAAAATCCAGTGGAGCAGTGAAAACTCAACATGACCAACTGAGGACCTGACAGAGCTTTGCTACGAAATGGCTCTGTGTTTAAGGGGCTTATAGGGAGGATGCAGAGTAAACTGCAATAAATAAACTACAGGATCCAGTCTGAACATGTTCCTTCTCTCTGGCATCAGAGCAGCAGGGGGCAAGGCAGCTGCCGTGGGCATCCCTGGCATGGCACCTTCCCTGATGGTGCCCGGCTCGCTCCCCTCTGGGCTGAGGAGACCACCCCTTCATGGTCCCATTTGGACAGAGTGGTGCTCTCATCTCTCGAGGTCTTCATAGCACAACTGGAAGGTTTCAACGACTGTATCTTTTAATCAAGTGCAAATTGGATAACCCAAAAAACCACTGAGTAAGAGTGCTCACAGGAGGCAGGAAGACAGTCAGACATCTGCTGGTTAGTTTGGCCTTCAAATCGGTAACTCTCTCATTAGCTGTCTCTAGTAAAACTCAACAACTTACTCTTTTGAAAAGAGAACAATACAAAGCCTACTAAGCCTTAAAATAGAATTTATCTCCTAAATGTATTTTTTCCAAAATGAAGTCTTCAACTAACTTTTCTAATACCTAAGTCTAAGGAGTCTTTAGTATGTCTCTCAGCCCGGCAGTTTTTATCTTCTGGATATTTCAAATAAGCACTGGCTGCACGAGGGGAGTCAAAGCTGTTCGTGGCCAGGATACCAGGAAGGCAAAATGCAGGCAAATGCAGGACAGGCAAAACCTTCCCCGCTTCATCCCTCAGCCATTGCAGGGTACCCTGACCCTGACTGAACCAGTCTGAGGAGTTGCACCCAGCAGGAACCTTGTGCTTTCAGAGCCCAGGTGGGATGCCGCAGTCTGTGGTGATTTGGAATAACTCTGTTTTATTCATAAATCAAATGATCCAGTTAAATTTGATTTTGAACTTCTACGCGTGTTTGGATTTTAGATTTATTTTCCTGCAGCCGGATTAATTCTCACTGGTTGGTAGCTATTAAACTGTGCCGGTTTGTTACTAAAAGTAGCCCATAACGAAAACTGGTATTTCCTTTTCGGTAGCCAAGATGATAGACTGCACACATATTCACTGTGTAGCTTAAAAATACAATCACTGTTTGGAATGCACAAGAACAAAATTGATGCAAACGTGGGACACAGTCAGAAGAAAGCAGCACATTAAGCAAAGAAAGCGTTATTCAGAGTAAATTCACAGAGCTGATGGAGTATTATCACAATCTTCTTCAGAATTTTAGCAATGCTAGACACTAGACTCATATCTCATTTTTATAAATAAATTGGAAGGGAAAACCTGTCTTTTTTCTTTTTTTTTTTTTCTTTTTTTTTTTTCCAAATCCCAGCTGGGTTCTCAAATTCTATTACGTTACTGCATTGAATGAATCCGATATGAAGAAAATATCCTTCCAGCAGAAGAGATGTCGGATTGCCAAAAAGAAATGTAACACTTTAGAAAAACTGTTTCCAGAGCTCAGCTCATTATTTCATCAGTTAATTGATTTTCTATAAAAAATTCCACTTCAGCAAATATATACAGCCCACACAGTTCTCCTTACATAACTTAAAGTTTTTTAATAATTTAAGATTAGGAGTTAACATAGGGCATGATAATTCATTAAACACACATATAATAATTCATTAAAATGTCTAAAGACATTAAAGTGCATTTATTTGAAATAGAAAAAGCCTCCTGCTATAAAGCCCAGTCTTAGAATCTGGAAAAAATTTCTCCTTGCTGTTGCTGACAAGGATCCCATAGAAAAGTCTCAGTTGTATCACAGCCTTGGGACTGGCTGCAGCTAAAGGACCACGTAAGGGCAATGTCTAAAATACATAGAGAGCTGAGCAAGAACGGAGTGGCCAAGTCCCACCAAAAATGAATTACATCTTCCTTTTTTCTTAGTTTCTTTTTCCCAGAGCTTGCATGCTAGCTTGGCTTTCATGGAGCATCTGGGTTTTTTTCCTTCCTTCCCGAGGTAACAGACCACTTGGCTTACCTGTTTACCAGTTTAAGTAATCCTGTTCCAAGTATATTGCCCCAGAAAAAAAATGCTGGAGTGTAAAATAGAACAACACTCTTGGACTTTTCTAAATCTACACCTGGTCTGGTTTACCTTTAAATTATAAAGGTATATTGTTTGTGAAAAGTATTGTGCTCAGGGATAGAAAGACAGATGCAAAGGTTAAACACACATATATCTGCTTTTGTAAGAGAAGCCGAAAAGGAACAAAATCCGGGAACAGATTAAATAAATCGCTACTGAAAAAAAAAAAAAAAGAAAAGACATCTGGAGACTTTTCCTCAGAGTCAGTATGAAGCCGGGAAAGATTCTTCCTTGGGAAACACTCCTCAGCTTGTGGGTTTAATTTTTTGCCCTGACATTTTACAGGGCTGCTTCCTCACTTTACTGCCGCTTTCGAACATCGCTGCTGCTCTTCACTCCTTCCGCCGGCTCCGCTGCATTCCCGGTGCCTGGAAAAACTTTTTCTGCTGCTTTTTCTGTTCTCCGCTTCAAAGTATGAGTTGTGGTTTTCTGTGTCAAAGGGCCAACCCAGGTTTATATGTGCGTTTCTGTGCGTTTTATAGCTACACATACTGTATATGTGCGTGTGTGTGAGCGTGTGTATGTTTTTCTTTACATGTATACTTATACGGAGAGAGAGAGATGCATATATGGAGTATTGTCTGTCATTACAAATAACTTACAACTAAAAATTGTCACGAAAAAGGTAATTAAGTATAATTTCTAGGTTTTACGTGGAGCAAGGGGCTGAGCGGGGACGTGCCAGCGCTGCCTGCGCTGGACCAGAGCGCCTGGCAGGATGGGATGGGGGCCGCTCTGCTGAAGCCGGGGAAGCTTTACCAGGCCAGCTCTGAAAATAAACGTGGGCCACACTGGGGCAAAAAAAAAAAAAAAAAAAAAAAGGGATTCTGTGTGGCAGAATGAATGGCTTGGAAATGTGGTCCCTGATCTGTGTAATTTGAATTAACTTGTGCCCCCATAACTTGCTTTGGTCTTTCCTAAACCTTCTGAAAGTTGCATGCATTTACCATGGAATCCAGTGCTGCTATTTTTGCTGTAATTGCTTTGCTTCTCAATGAGCAGTTCAGATTTTGTTAAATAAGGTCATACTGAGGCCATGGAGATTATTTGAATTGTTACTAGATTATTTTCAGTAATCAAATAAATCAGAAAAGAACAAGGATGCTTTATTGGAGAATACAATTTCTATCTTTATTTCAACACAGTAGCTTATACACAGAGCCTCATTAATATCAGCCTAATGTCATTCTTTGCTTTGTTTTGTACATGGAACAAAGTTTATGAAAATTCACTTCAAAAAACTAGAGATGTGTAGGAAGATGGAAAGAAGACGAAAAATGAAAAGTGAAACGAAAAATAATGAAAATGAAATTTAGGATGATTAAACTTTTGGGGAGGAAGTGATTTAATCTCTATCTTCTGGAAAAGAAAGTGTGCAAAAGAATTTGGTAAAATCACCAAGGAAGAAGTGAAGGATGACCAAAATCCAATCAAACAGAGCATTCAGTGGGACTAAGCAAAAATATGTGAAGTCTGTAGGCAAAAGTTTACAGTCTAAAAGCAGTGACAGATAAACAGAAATACCTACTTCTAAAAGAAGCACTATCAGACAGTATGTGAACTAGGAGGAGCAAATGAAGTAGACTAAGGTGAAAAACTGTATTAGCCAGCAATACCAGGGGAGGAACAGTATGTGTGTTGAAGAAAGCTTTGGCAGCCAAATGATGCAACTTAGCCATATCAGCAAATCCTCCGCTATCACTAGGGATTGAAATTGTGGGTTAATAGGAACATACTAAGAAAAGGGATGCAGTCCACCCCAGAGGAGCACAATGGTGGGAAGAGCCTGCAGGATCAGCACGGGAACAATAATGGGAAATTTCAGCCATTCCCCAGCCCTGTGACAATGGACGAATGTCACTACAGGCATCATATAGAAACAAAAGTTGTGGACATCTTAAATGAGAGTGCCTTGAGAAAACTAGTCAGAGATGTACAAGACAAGAAGCATTTGCAGGCATTATGCAAGATGCTGTTCAAGATAAAACTGCAGAAAAGCCTTCCTGTAGTGCATAAGATATCAATGCTCAATATTATAGTAGATGAAAAATGTCAAAAAGTCAATCATACCAACTTTGCACTTTAAGGAAGAGGATAAACAAAAACAAGGAAGCTTGTTAAGAAGAGATTTTCTTTTTTAATAGTCATGATATCAGAGACTTTTTGGAAATGTACCTCATCTTTAGAGGAGTCAAAGTCAAGGCTGAAAATCAAAACTGCAATACCCATCATGACGAAATACCTGAGTAAAAGAGATGACTAGAGCTGAAAAGGAAAAGAAACCCCTTAAAAGGTGGGAGTTATCTCCAAATGAGGAAAATAGTTAAGAATGTATATTTTGGTAATTAAATGCAGAAGTATGAGACCATGTGTTTAAATGCTCCTGAGAAGCCACTAGCAAATATCATGAAAACCAGGAAATCCCTTTCCAAACATACCAGAAACAAGAAGGCTATTGGGGCATTAGGGAAGGGTGGACAGGTAAACCAGGTAAGGAATAGATATTAAGACAACTAATGTCGTAGCAAAATAATAATAATAAAAATATAAAGTCCAAAGCATTCTTTGTGGCAGCTTTCAGCACAGAAAAGCTTGGGGATTTTTGCCCAGCCAGGTCATTATTTGCAGGGATGTGGCTGCGGGGTTGTCTGAGATGGAAGCGTCAGTAGAGAGGTTTTAGAGCAAGTCAATGAAACGAATAGCAACGCATTTGCCAGGAGCAAGCAACAGTCACCCGGGGGATCTGAGGGAATTCAGACATAAAATTCGCTGAACTTTTCGCAGCCGCGTGTAACCTATCGCTTACATTGGCCTGCGTTCCAGCCGAGTGGAAGGTGGCAAACGTGGCCTCAATTTTTGAAATAATCTCCGGAGGGGAGCCAGGAAACCAGAGAATAGTAAATCTAACTTCCCTTCTGAGGCAAACTGATGGAAGTTATAATAACGGGCAAAATTAGCGGACGTGAATAAATCCAGCTTGCTGGAGGTGAGCGAGCAGAGCTTGCACAAGAAGGAATCGTGCCTCTAGCACAGCCCTCTGAAAGGGGGATTGAGCAGCGTGTTACGGTTGGGATCCCGGAGCTTTCCACAATATCCCTTGCAAAACAGTCTTAAAGAGAGCTAACTGCAGCGCACGTATCCTGGGCATTAACAGCTGCCGAAAAGGGTCAGGCCAGCTGGCAGGAACAAACAGTCAGGGTTTCCCTGCTGCCCTGGGAATCCCGGGGGGACCGTGCTCTCCAGGACATTTAGAAACCGCCTAGGAAAGCGGAGGAACAGCAAGGGGAGAACGTGTGCCCATGTTTCACAATTGCTCGGGACAACCGAAACTGAAAGACTGCAGAATTTCACAAGCTTGTGTCGTACTGAGCAGGCTGTAAAATAGAAAATAGAATTCAACCTCATGCTTGACGTGCATCAGCTGTCCAAAAGGGAACCGGTGTTAGAGGTGGACTGGGAGAGCAGTCCAACAGAACCAAAACCACTCTTGTTTTACTTAGAGATAGGGTAAACCTCTTTTTCGAAAAGGAGGCAAAAAGAATTAGAAAACTTAAGAGAAGTAGTTAACAAAAATGAGCAGAGGTTTCTATGCAAATGAGTGATTAATGTAAGAAAACTGAGGGGAAAAAAATAAAGGAAGAATTATGGTCCAAATAGGATATATAAGAAATGCATAAAGATCGTGAACGATCTAGAGAGGGGGAGGAGGGACCAGCTCAGCTTTTCCCGGCACAAGAACTAGAACCATGCAGCAGAAGCAAGAAAAGAAAGAAGAAGCAATATTTTTTCCCCACAGCACATAGTAAAACTGTGGAATTGCCACGGGACGTCATGGAGGTTTAACAACTGAGGAGGTTCAAAACAAGCTCAGGCAACTCCATGGGGTGAGCTCTGTGGCTGCTAAACACAACCATCCAACTCAAAAAATTCCCTAACCACTGATTTCCGGAAACTGGGAAAATATAATAATGTCGGGGCTGTGCGAGGCCTGTTTCTCATATTCTCTCCTGAAGCATCTGCCATGGCCAGATGGGACAGACGTACCCTTGCTCCAAGCAGCATCTCACCCTTACCTTCCCTGGGGGCTTTTGGTCTCGTTAGTGGTTAGTTCCCGAGCTTTGTTGGGGTTGCTCGCCTGTTGCTTGTGCCAAGGCTCAGGTGCACAAGCATTAAATTAAATAAAATAAAAATAAATTAAAATGAAAAATAAGCAAATAAATGAATGAAAAAGAGCAAGTTTTTCCTGGACTTTGGAAGAGCCCAGGTGAGACGGGACTATTGCTGCAGATGGAGGAAACCACCCCGAGCGCAGTGGGCGAGTGGTCAGTAAAGTAATTAATCGTGGCACTAATGACAGAGCCTGGGTTGTAAAGGCATTAAAGGCTCAGCACCGGGGTCACTCGTGGGACACTGGGTCCACCTTGGGCTTCCCGAGCACTGCGCTTGACATGGGGATTTGCACTTTCCCTTTCAAGTGTTTAAGCTCCATGGGCTCAAAAAGCCTTAAAAGAGACGGGAATAGGACAAGGGAGCAAGGAGTCAGGTCTAGAAATGTTAAAACTTGAGTCGACAGAGCACTCACGGTCACTTTGGATGACATAAGACCCTACTTTGAGCTGCAGGAGCTGGGCTGAAGCCGGCTTTGCTTCCCAGGCTCGAGCGGCACTGCGGCTACGGCGGGAGCGCGCGGGAGACCGTCCTCCAACGCCTGGGAGCTGCTGCTCTCTGGTGTCCGACCTCCAAACAGAAACCCGGCGGCTCCTCCTTCATCCTCCTGGCCCCACTCCTGA
Organism: Rhynchotus rufescens; assembly: GCA_032273925.1. NCBI lineage: Eukaryota > Metazoa > Chordata > Aves > Tinamiformes > Tinamidae > Rhynchotus > Rhynchotus rufescens. The sequence continues at coordinate 12,604 of JAVCKT010021498.1, forward strand.
GTCCCATCACTTAAACATGAAGTAAGTGAATAAGATCGAGCAGAAATGCCCCTTCCGATCCCTTCTCATTAGGCGTTGGCAAATGAGGGGGAATCGGGCTGTAAAACAGGCCCATGTGGCACGTAAGTGAGCCACAGTGTGCGCTGTGTGGTAGAGCATCACTGTCCCAACCAGGAGGCAGGCACAGCCACGCAAAGTCTGGCTCTGGCAGCAAGCAGAGCTCAATTTAAACATTTCACGTGGAAAATGTCTGGACTCCTCATCTCAAGGCATTTTAACACCAACGGAGACAGCTTGAAAATGAGGTGAAATCACCTGCAGTTGAAACAAAGCACTCCTTTTGGGGCTGGATGGGGTGAATCTCTCTCTTTTTTTTTTTTTTTTTCCTCGAAGACTTTTTGCTTTAAAAGGAGAATAAATCCTGCCTTGGCTCCCTGCCGTCACAAGAACTTTTGATGCATTTTGCAAGTGATGGCTCAAATTCTGTTTGGATTTTATAACACTGAAACTACACAGTTGAAATAGTGATTAATTTGCTGGTAGATCTTCCATTATTTATTGCTTATTTTCATTACAGTTCTGTCATTTTTATTCTCTCTGCAAGTCAGTATATCTTCCTTGATGTTAAAGACTTGGGAAAGAAATGACTATAAAGCAGAAATTGTCCGCAGCAAAAAATCTATTAGAAGTTCTCTTTTCCATTTTAAATAATTATGTCCCCTCAGCTGCACAAAGGGAGCAACAAAACCAGCCAGTAAATCAGAAGCACTGAGTAGAAAAAGGGACTATTGGAGGTGCCTTTAACGGCTGAAAACTGATATATGCATCAGGCAGTAATACGTTGCAAGTGCAGTTATTTCTGACTTTATTGAAATGCCATCTGCCTCCAACGGAAGTTTAAGAGGCAGATGCAATGAGGTGCAACAGTTATATCAAAAGAAAGCAGCAAGCCTCCCGGCGGCTGGCCTACCGCAGTCTGTTTCACACAAACCTTAGACACATCAGGTGCCCCGTTAATGACCATCACGGCAGCCCGTGCTGTTGCTCACTGTGATTTCAGCGTTCCCTGCTCACAATATCTGCATGGAGTTTTTATTAATATTGCTCTCTTCCCAGCCATGCTGATTATGGCAAAGGTATTTGTGCTTTAAAGATTTTATGCCCTAAGTTCAAACGCAGAAATGTCGAATTAAGGCCTTAAAGCTGAGCAGGGCACCTAAGCAGATACTTATCTTTTTATGGTATGAACAACATCATCTGTCCTAAAGTGCTTTGCACACATGCTTAAAATAACTCTGTGTATAAGAGCTTAGCTGGATTTCAAGGAACTACTTTGAGACCCATGCAAAATAATTATGAAATAGAAACTATTTCAGTGAAGAACACTCATGTTCTGCAGTGATGTTTTAATTTGAAATGACAGTCTGATGTGGAATGTGTAGCTGCAGTGAAAAAACAGAGGGAAAGTTCCATCTTCTTGAAAGAGGCTTGGGATAGGAGACGTTTTTCAGAAGAATGTTGTGCACTTGCTGAGAGCCTCCTCTTTAGGAGCCGCCTGGAACTGTGTTTTCCAAGCCTGAGACTTGCAAAGGGGCAATTTGGATGCAGTTTCTGATCAGATTCCTTTTGCAGCAGAACCTTGTATCAATTAAACAAGACATTTATTCACATTCTGTGAAACAGTGAACTAAAAGAGTCCATTTTTCATTTTATCAGAAGAGAAAAGAAGGTTTTGTTTCTCATTTACAAACCCTGCTCACATGTTAATCCCATACAAACTGGAAGTGTATTTACCATGAGGCAATAGCCAAGAAACCAGGGTCGTGTCCTGAGTGCTCAGAAGCAGCGCTGGATGCAAAAAGAAGTTGAGAGCAATGTAGTCACTACCCAAACCATTTTGTTCAAAGTGCTGGCACCTTTCCAGCACTTCATTATGAATAAGTCAGAAATTTAAGTTACTAGAAAGAATTCTGCAGCAAAAATCCTTCACTCGAAGTTTGTACTAACGTGATAATCCTCATGGCTGCCTACCATAAACAGAGGTAAAAGGCGGTAAAAGAAAGTAGTCAGAGGTGGCAAAAAGGTAAATTTGCACTTTCAAAAGGTTTATGAGATGCCAGAGAATATTTTTCCTGTTAAAGATCTGCAAATTAGCAGTGACCAAATCACATCTTCATACTATTCAGAAAGAGTTAAAGGGAAAGGAGTGGCAAGTACTTGTGCTTACCTTAAAAAGTATTAACTGGCTCTATCACTGCTCTTGAATCAAGTGCTGGCAATACCAACCTATGCACACTTCTAACATGCCAAAAATACACTTGTACGAGTTTGGTACAATGGTAATTTTATGATGGTAAAATGCTAGCAGAGAAATATCCTGTCTTGTCCTGGTTTTGAACATATAGTCACCACATATAAGGAGTATTTCTCCATGCCATCTTAGTCATTTTTATTAGCTGTGGGCATTATGTATTCTGGGACACTTTGTCCAGATAGGTGACTATTAGCATATAATTGGTTACTTACAGATATGGGCTCCATTTTAGCTGCACACAGCACAGGAATCTTTGGTGGTTAGAGGCTCCAGCTGAATGCTTGTTAGACATTTATATATTGTGGTCTACAACAAAATTATTCTTCATATTAGCCAGCAAAATTTAAAAAAAAAAAGAGGCCATTTCCAACGTACAATCACTGTATAATTTACTGTGTGATTAGAAGTAGAAATTTCTGTTGTTTTCTGGTTACTGCATATTCCTCAAATTAGCATTGGGTAAAACTAATGGAATGGGTAAAGAAGCAAGACCTGCAACAAGTCTGGAAATGTATGAAAGACATCTGCAGAGAGTGGTCATTGGGAAGCAATAATTAAAGTTACATTGAAGGATATGAAAGTTTTAAAGGACCCTGATGGAAATGGAAATTAAATTATCATTAAGTTTTGCTGGCTCTGCCAAGGTATTAGTGTCGTCCTACTGAAGAAGTTTTTGCACTGGATACATGCCTTCCAAGGACTGCTTTCAGCTTATGGGCTCACATAAATCCTTCCACATGGATCTCCATGTACAGATTTGTGGCTTGGGAATTTATGGGCCATTCCTACCTTGACTTGTTCTTTCCTGCTCTGAGTTGGCACTGAGATGTGAAGGCATGCTGTGATATGGTGAATGAGGTTTGGCTTCATTTCGCATTCATGCCTTCCTCCTTGCAGTTTTTCCTCATGTGCTCCGTGAATGTAGAAGCAGTGAAAATAGCCTGTGTGCAGATGAAGGAGGTATTCGTTCCCATAGCGTCTCAAAGGATCTGGACTAGGCAGACAAGCGGGGAAGGTAGGAAGAAAGAGGAAGAAAGAGATGGGAGGAGGTTAAAAAACCCTTTCCAGGAGGCAACAAGTGTTGGCTAATGTCCCCCTCAAATTTTCTTCCTAAACATTCACTCCGTTGACACTTTTATTTATTTATTTATTTATTTATTTATTTTGTAGCTGTGGATGGCTGTGCCCTGCTGCATGCAGTGGTCGCTGACCCCAGTACCCCAAAAATCAGAGTGACACGAGATGCTGGGCACTGTGTTATCTGGGATGGAGCACGGCGGGGGCACTGCTAAAGCATCCATCACCCACTTGGGTCTTCTCCCTTGGACGTTAGAGGATGCCATGCTTGGAAAAAACACAGTTCTGCCAGTGCTGGATAGTGTTGGAAATCTCGTCCTTCTGAGCTAACTCAACCAAAACTTGTGGCATAAAAGACTCCTGCTGAATATGACTGGCAACTGGATCGAGGGTTTCTTCGACCCTTGCTGCCTATCATTACTCCAAAAATGAGACAGGCTCTGCCTGGAGAAAAGTAGACTGCTGATCACACCGAGCCAGCAGGCATGTAAGCAGCTGCATACAGAAAAGGATCTGTATGTAAAATGCTTGGTTTTGAAGGATAAGGCCTGAGGTCCTTATGGCTTTAGCCTCAGCTCAGAAGTTGGCTTTCTGTTTGTACAAAACAATCCCTTGAAGGTCCAGTCAAGACATTCCAAAAGCAGAGCTTCTTACAGTTTAAAATTAATAGTCAGTAGCAAGTCATTATGATTTTACGTAATAAACCAGCTACAAGAGTTTGCAGCCAGTTCTTAAACTTCCAGGAACTGTGCTGCAGGATATAATGTTTCTATAGAGATCTTTTGTTGTGCCACAAAATAGGTCTACAAATATGCAGCAGGGTGTCCCTTCTTCTGCAGTTCTTCTATCTTTCTGCCATATACTACAGTGGTGCCTCATACATGTCTTTCAATAACTGCATGTTTTAGAGATGTTTTCATTTCTTCCAAAAAGAAGGAGAGCAAAAATTGAAAGAGAAGCAGAAATCTTCAGTTTTTGGAGGAGTAAATTCTGAGCTCTACAATTACTGCTATTTTCACCCTGTATTAATGCTTGTATCCTACAGCTTTGCTCCAGCACTGACAACTTCTCTGTATTTTATATTTGTGTTCTGTTTCTGGAGTTGGAAAAAACGGAGAATGGGAATGAAAGACTGTTAGAAAACATTAATGTGGTACAATTTGCCCAGATTTAAAAACAAATAGCAAGATACTATGACATGTTGAAATGGAGATAGATTTTCTTATTTTTTTTCTTTTACATAAACAATTGTTTAACAGAAACTCTGGAAATTGTGGGGGACTCATAAACAAAGTTTATTTATATAAAAATAAAGAAAATTTGAATGAAAATCACTCATGCTGCAAGATTATTGATATATAGCAAATTTAAAATGACCTATTTCTTAAATTTGCTACAACAAATAAGAGAAGCTATTAGAATATTCCTTCAAAGGATTAAATTTCTTCATTAAAATTATTTTAATAGATTTCTGTAGACCTTCTGTAGACCTTCTATACAGATCTTCTGTAGTTCTCTGTTAAATTAAAAGAAGTATGGAAATCAGTCTGCTGGAAAGAATTGTTTAAAGAAAAAGTAATTCACATCAATACTGCAAACTGTTTTTCAAAATAATTCTAAATGTGTAATCATGAATCCACCTCAAAGGATTAGATGAATTGAGACTAAAACCACTCTTTATTGTCCGAGCATAGTTAACCAAATTAGTAAACATTTTTAATCAATGACTTAATTCCCTTATCTTTTTTGACAAAACAAGGATCATTCTGCAAATAATAAACAAAAAGAAAAGAGATTCAGAACATGTAGAAAAATGCTTGAAAAAATAAACTGAAGATTTAAAATCCATCCAATATGTATTAGTTCTTTTTTTTTTTCTTTTCCCAACTGTACTGAGGTGTATTTTTTCTCAAAAAAAAAAAATAAAAGAAAGAAAAGAGAGGCTTCAGTTTCTGAAAATCAGAATTACTGGAAAAAAAAGGAATCTGATCTTGTAACATGTTTGCTTAGAGCCCATTAACGTGCTTCCCCATTTAAGAGCAGCTGGCACATCAGAGGAGACTTTATGGAAATTCTGATTTTAATTAATCCCTTGGGCTTCTCCATTGACCTCGGGACAGTTACACAAGGATGAGATTTGTCTTCTTGTTAGAAACAATTCTGCTTATAAATATGTCTTTAATTTGGGTAGGAACTGGGTGGATGCTTCACTCTTTCCTAGTAGAACTTTATGGGTATGAAGCCGAATTGGTTGTTCTGCACAGGGTTCTTGCTTAAATAGGGCTCTAGGCTCTACGGCCAAAGTCCAGTGGGACTCACCTGCTGTTGGGCTTTTGCTATAAACCCAGCTTTCGCCACAGACTCCTAGCAAACTGGGCACGCTTTGGTTTGGTTGTATCTGATGAACAATTTCTATGATTTTAGAGGGAGGAGAGGCCAAAGCAGTGGCGTTTGAGAAGTCAATTAGCCCAGGGGCAAAGTGTGTGGTCTGAGGTGGCTTCTTTTCTTCAACTTGAGTTCACAAGAGCCTGCGACTCGAAATGCATTTGCTCAGAACAAACTCTCACAGATTAAAAATACACTAAGTCCTTCCAGTGAAACCACCCGCCTTTGCCCTAGCCATAAATCTCCGGCTCCAACAACCTGACCTCTAATTGCTTTCACAGCAAGCAACAGGGATGTTTAAAGGCTCCTCAGCAAGAACAAGCAGCAAGAGCTGTTGAGCTTGTACAACTACATGAAGATCCTATTTCTACACCGGGAAGCTTGTTAGTGTCTAAGTGAGGAAAGATGAGGAGAGGAAGCACGTGGCAGAGGAGCTGCACATGTGCCAGCGTTACTCCTGCTCCCCCGGGGAGAGTGAGCCAGGGATTTTTGCCTTCCACACATCCTAGTTTTGAAGTGATTCCTTTTGCCAAAATCCAGTGCAGCGTGAGCCACTGCCAAGCAGTGTTAGAGCTGATACCATCAGCCCCACGGTGTGCAACAAAGCCTGGTATAGACAGCCATCAAGGGGCCGCCCAAACTGTGCTCACAAGCATCAATCACGGGAGTTGCACAACGTATTTCAGAGCTATTTACATGGTGAAATCTCAACAGCTGGCTTCATCCTGTAGAAGCAAGCACAGTAAGATGGTGTTTTAGATGCGTTACAAAGGCTGAGCCATGAGGCATGGGGCCAAGCACCCCTCTCACAAACAGCATCATAAATCCAGAGCAACTCCCTCCGTGTCACCGGAGATGGCTTCAAAGCTAAGCCGGGATTCATAGCCTAGGATGCTTCCCACTGCCTACACACATGGCACTATGTTACCTCCTGGCACTACATTATCTGAACCCAGCTGCCTCCTTTCTGGCATTTCAAGTGTGTGCTCATATCTATACATCATCTGAACTGGTGGCAGTGCTGCAAATTGCAACCTAAGCCCAAGGGTCAAATGGTTGAACCTGTGGTGAGTGCGCACAGTCCTGTGTTAGTCCTGAAGAAATGGAAAATGAGGGAAAAGGGACGTAAGGAAAAGGACAGAGAAGAAAATGACACAGTGATCTCACGATCCCTCTTCTAGATGGAGAGGAGTGGCAAGCGACACTCAGTCTGACTAGCCTGGAAAGAGTCAGTGTTACAGAGCATGTTTGGAGCTTTTAACATCATTACTTTTAAGTTGTTTTCACCATTTCCTAGGATAGGCTCTCCGTGCAGATATCCTGCTGCTTGTGTAGGACTTTGATGTAGCAATAACTTATACAGAACCTATGTTTAGTTGAGCTTCCTACAGAAATCCATCTGTTTACGTGGTTACAGAGCCTGGAGGTCATCTATATTTCTCCTTGTCCCCTGTGATAACTTCTGGCAAATTACAGCCGTATCAGAGAAGGATGTAGAGTGTTTTAAAATATTTAATTCCTACAAGTTACACCAACTTTTGTGGCTGGGTGGAGGAGAAAGATCCCAAATTGTGCTTTTAGTATGAGCTCTGAATATCATCACTATGCATTAAGGGAAGCAATGCCAGAGAATGAAAGAATAAATATTCCAGCTGTAGGAAATCCTTCAGTGAAAACTTGCACCTTATTAGATGCAGAATATTATTAGCTGGCATGGCACAGCCAGAGCTCACCAGTTCTTCTGCTTGGGGAACTGTTTCTTAAAATGATGATGAGGAGAATGCTTCCACCCTGAAGCACCAATAAAAGCATAGAAGGATAAAATATAAAAGTGCTTTTCATTCTTTATTTTATTTTTAATAAAACTTTTGTAATAATAATTTGAATAATTCTCTAATAATTTTCTAATTCACTGTGTATGGCTTAAAAACATCTGTCCTAAAATGGTGTAATTATTTTTTTCTGTGTGTTGCATTTCCTGTCTTTTTGATATTTAAAAGCAAATTTTTGCACATCGTAGTGCCTTACATACAAAAATCATGTCATCTCAGAAAGATTTTGTTGTGGGTAGGTTTTAATCTGGAACATTACAGCAGCCCTGCAGCTAAAACCTTCACTTAAATATGCCTTCATACCCATCTCACCAGCTATAGCTATTGCCAAAATCTCTGTACAGACAGACTCCTGGAGCTTTGCCATTCCCTGTGGGAGCTCCCTGTGCCCTTGGCACTCCCCACCAAGGCAGAGTGCCTATTTAAGAAGAAAGGACTGTGCCAGTTCTCAAGATTTCAAAGAAAATGTTGCTAACATGCAACCCAGAGCTTGGGCTTGCTAGCCTAGCTGGTGGCTGGGAAGTTTGTGATCTTTAATTTAGTATTCAACTAAGTAAAGCTAGAGCTCCTGGAACTCATTTTAAGACTGGAGAAAAACATCAGGAAAAATATCAAAAAGCTTTACTTCTTCAAATGCCAACAGATCAAGTGCAGAATTCATGTCCAAGTGCCACAGATGGCAAGCACCATGGTGCAAAGCCTGGATTCCTCTCCTGGATGGCAAGCATGTGCTATGCCCATACGTGGAAAATAAATGTTCAATTAATTTCCAGGAAGCTAAGATTCCTAAACTATAATGTTAGCCATGGATGCTTCATGCCTCAGTGAGGGCAGATGTGTTTGCTTAGCTGGTGGAAGATCTTCTCCACCCTGGCACTTGGCTGAGTGGCACCGCAGTGACCCTGCCCTCTCCGCACAGCGCCCTGTGCCACCACGTGGGATCAGGGTGGCAGCAAAGGCACCTCTGGGGACACCTGGAGTGGCTCTGCCCGAGCCGAAACCAGGAAAAGAGAGGGGAAAAGGAGCCTTGTGCCGGGGCTGCCTCAGCCACCAGCTGGAGTCTGCTGGGTTACTCCTATGGGAGATGCACACATAGCTGGGGTTATGGTGACTTAAGGGTAAAGCCCTAAATATGCAACTTCTTGCATACCATACTTCTTTAAGGGTAAAATCCGTGCCTCCCACTTAAATCAAAGCGAGGAACAGGGTGCCCCGATCCCACCCAGGCCCTGGCTTCAAACTCTTCTCATAGCTTTCCCAGTGATCCTTCCTAAGCTGGCATGCTCAGAAAAGCAGCCTTTTTGCCTTGCATACATGTAAAACAGCTAAAAATCCCGAATACAGATGCTCTATCAAAAGTAAGAAAAATAGATCTGGGTTCTGGAGGGCAAAAGCCTAATTACTTGTAGGGAGTTGGAAAGTTTGATCAAAAACACAAGGTAGATGAACTGCACTGACAAGGATGACTCCCCTTACACCTTAACTGACTAGGAGGGTAATAAAGCTCTGGCTGTGCCAGTTTTCTAGGACTGGGGCCCTGCTCCAGTACGCAAGAAAAGCTGCTTTGACATTTATTGCTAAGACATGTTTTTCTCTTTTATTTATTTATTTTTTTAATGAGACTGGCTGTTTCATTTTACCATGTTCGATGGATGTGTGTGGTGTGAATGACGGTTGCTTCCTAACAGTAGGGATATTATAATGCAAGAGTAGACAGAGTCGGGCAAAGCAGCAGACTGTGGTACTCAGTGTTATTCTCAGTGTTATTGTGCAGATTCTTCTATAGATAGCTACATAGATAGTGCTCTCTGATGACTATGTAAATTGGCTGATTTGGAGATAAAAGGGAGTTAAGGAATGACTCCTTGGAGCTTTCTCAGGACAATGTGTCAACACTTGTTTCTCACCTTGTGCCTGCCACGCCAAGTTTCTAAGAATAAGCTTATTTGGATTTTGAATTCCTGGTACTGATTATAACTTGAGGAGTTGAATTGAATTTGCATGCCTGCTGGTTTCTGCTACACAAACAACAACAACAAAAAAAACCCAACAACTGTAAAAAACCACCTTGTTTTGCTGGATTCGCCAGCAAAAACTGTTCCAATTGACCCTTCTAAGAAATCAGAAACTTCATTAAACATTTAGGTCCTGCTCCTAGTTATCGCAGTAGTAAGTCTACTGAGTTAAAACAGACCAAGAACAAACCCTGAAGCAACCTTGGGTTTCTAAATTGCAGTCTTTAACCAACAGTTAAAAATGTACTTATGACCTAAGTCTTTTCTGAATTTTTTCCTTATTTTGCCCAGTTCAGGAGTTCAGCTTCTTAATTTGTACAGCCAGCCTTTCCTGACAAAATGAAAAGCAGAGGGAAGACGCAGGCAGGCTCCACGTATCCCAGGCACTTCACTGGTGTTCAAAATCACTGGTTGCAGCGCCAGGATGTTTCGCAGAGAAAGAGCAAACGAAGCATAACAAAACAGCAGATGAAAACAGCTTTGTGGGGTTTCTTTCTGACTGTGTGAATCCCCTCACGGAGGGCAAAAGCCCTCAGTTTTGCCCTGCTCTCTGCAGCCCCGCTCTGCCCTTGTTTCCTCCCCTGGGTGCCAGTCAGTGACAGGAGCCACCTGCAAGTAATTCAAAGTAGCCCTGAAATTCTGCGCCCTCCCATGGAGCTCCCTGTCTCCTTGCACACAGAATATTTACTCTGGTGAAGCAGTCACCTCTCCCCTTCAGTAGATAACTTGTGTTGCAAGCAGCCACCCAAGCAGCCTCGTTTTTGAGGAACCAGCGAGAGGTTTCTGCTTGGTGGTGCTTCCACCTCTTTGGGCAGCGGGTGCTGCCGACCCAGGAGCTGCACCTGCACGAACCCGACCAGTAAACCCGACTGCCTCGAGCTGGGCACTCACCCCGTCTGAAGTGCTTGCCCGGGGAACAGTTTCCTGCTGGCTTGACAGCAGGGCTTCCTTCAAAGCCCGCATGCAAGGAGAGCTGTTTCAGTGTTTATTGAATTCCTCTGCACTGAGCGTATCTTGCCAAGGATTTAAATTCTTTTGTAACCATTAGGTACTTGGTGGTATTCTGGTGTAAGGCATCGAGATGGGAATTGATAGCTATCTGTGTAAATTTTGGTCTGCTTAGATCAAAATTGGAGAAAAAAAAAAGAGGCATGCAAGTATGCAGAGCTTCAGCGATTCCCCACACAGAGTGCCTCTGGAGGAGGGAAATCTCCTATTCCCAGTGGCCTGTTTTGTGACAAAATGTGTCATCAAATCTCAGACATGGAATAAAAAAACCCACATATTGCTTTTGATAACTACTCACCCTCAGGCTTTCTGAACAGATGGGAGCACTAAACACCAAAATTCTTAAGCTTACAAACTGGCAAAGGGCCCAGCAGCACTGCTAACAGAAGGAGTTGTACTAGCTCTTCATTATTTACAAATCGAAATTCTTCTGGAAAGAATTACTGTAATATGCAGGACATGATCCCAGGGTTTTGGCAAAGCGCAGGAGTAACACGAGCTATTGATTCCAGGAATTAAATTGGATCTTTGAAGGCTGGAGTGTGAGGTTGTCTAATACATTGTGAACTTCACCTCTAATGGAAAGTTGTTTACACCTGGTGGAAGTGCTTTGGTTACTACATGCACAGTCGGCTTTGTGTGAGGTGGACGGCAGGCTGCTCATCTCGAACGGTGTCTGCAGAAACCAGGCAAGCACTTCTGGACTGCATTTGTGACTGTAGTATCTCTAGCACAGGATGCTAAACCCATCTTATCTCTCACTTTTTGCCAAATGCAATCTTCAAGGCTCAAAAATGTCACCCTAGAAACTTGTTGCAAGGTATTCAATGCTCAGGAAGCTTTTTATTCTTTTAAAAAGAGCATTTTTAGAGTTTTTTTGGTTTGGGTGGCTGAGGATTTTTGCTTGTGGCTACTGCCAGGATAGCTCACTTTTAAGGAGTCAAATAAAACAGTATAAAAGGGGACCTGCAAAAATATCACTATTTTTATTTGGAGCATAGTTCTGAAACATAGTTTTGGAAATAAACAGAGGGCTCAAGCACGCTGAATTACCTTTTTGACGTCAGAAAAACAGACATTTCTGGTTGCTGAAGCTGGTGGTGCCAAGGAGCTGGCAACTCACGCTGGGATGAAGCAGAGACCTGCCACACCAGGGCCGGGAAGCGTCTCCCCTTCTTGAGAGGCAGATCCTCCCTGCTCCCCAAGCGTTGCCGTCAACGTGCTTCATCTCCAGTTTGGACATGCGCTGCCTGGCACGCTGTCATTGCTCCCCTATTCCTATCGCAGCAGCTCCCGTGGGTGACGGGGAGGCACCCACGTCCCAGGCAAGCGAGCAGTGCCATCGTTGCAAGGGGGATCCACGTGGCTTGCCAAGGCGCCATGGGTAGTGGAGGCGTCTCCCTCTGAAATACCTTCCCCCTTAAACTTTCACTGGCGCTCCTATTGTCTCCTTTCAGTGTTGTGGTGTTGACAGGTTGTTTTGTTGAAAAATTCCTGCCCGGCTCTGCTCTGCATCCCTTCCTTCAGTGAGCTGTCAGCACGTGTTGATTTGGCAGGCTTAGGGCAGGCGCGGAGCAAGGAAACTCACAGCACAAACCAATGATGTATGTGTCTCCCAGAGGGTGTGTGCGATGCAAACCCCACGTATGGGCTCTTGTTGGACCAGAGGGAGACTGGAGGTGGGAAAGGGTGTCTTATGAGCGTCGGTGCAGTAAACAGAGCCCTTTTTAGTTCTCCTGAAACAACGGCAGGCCCCAAGTTTGGGACCATCTATGAAGAGCAAGGGAGCCTGTTGGAGACACTCGCGTTACTCCACAGGCTTGTTTCTTTCTGATGAGCCCCTGTTGCTCTAGAGCCAGAATGGGATTGCCTGAAGGCAGCTGGGCTCTGGCTGTTTCTACAGTGCACTCCAGGAATATCCAACCCAGTGTGAGCCAGGACTCAAGGGCGCTGTTTTTCTGCAAGAGCTGTGCGAGCTTCAGCCAGCACCGGCTGTTGTGTGCCATGATTTGAAAGCTAACCTGGGTGAAGGAGGCTCCGGCGCGGTGCCCTTTGCATTGCAGCACATGCAGAGTATTTGCTCAGCTCCACGTGTGAAGGAGGACAGGCTCATCCTCCCCACCATGTGATTCGATGGATCTCCTGATCTCTCAGGAGATCCAGGATCTGCTTTATTCGGCAGGCTTTTTGCAGGAGATCTCAGATGCCTGCTCCTGCAAGTTTGTCTGCATGGGATAGCGATAAAGTCTACCCAGAGTGACCTCCTCACATGCATTTGCACTTTTGCTCCCATCAGATCTTTCAAAATAGGCAGAGTCGAGCTTGGATAGAGCTCTTCATGGCCGCTTTGGAGAGGCAAAGCCCATCGTGTCTGCTCAGCACATGGACCCTCAGTGCACGAGGCTGCACTGATGGGCCAAGCAGCTCCTCGGGCAGTTGGGTTGTGTTACTCCTGTCCTCCCTGATGCTCCTGCTCTACTTGTCATAAAATAAATATTGTTCTTTCCCACTGTTGTGAATGCAGGTGTCCACCGTCTGCCAAGTGCCTGAGCCACTGGAGCCCATGTCCCGAGACTGGTGAGAGCTGGAGGCGCTGGCCCTGCAAGCCCTTGCACCCACTGCAAGGCAGCATGTGAGAGGGAGCACACTCATGGAGATCTTTATTAAGGAAATAGGGATCGAGCTATGGATTCGGGAAAGCCCAGCTCCAAATATATTTGCCAACAGAGTCAAGCACCTGCTTCTCTTTTCCATTAACCACTGGGGCCCTCCCAAAACTCATCCCAGCTACCACTAAAAACGACCTGTAGTGTCCAAGTCCTTGCAAAGGAGAGGCAAAATGTCTCAAAGCCTCCGAGCGATCTTGGCACCCTTATTTTGAAGAGACTGGCTGTTTTGGAAGGTGCTTAACTCCTGACATGGAGCGGATATTAAACTGCTTGATAATCTCTGGAAGATGATTAAGTGGTGGACCCCCAGGATCCACCACCAACTGCGATCCAGCTGCTGAGCCACCAAGGGGACTATAGGCAAGATGTACCTACCTGCCCACATTTACATGTACACCTGACAGGAGAGCACCAGAGCTTATTTCAAACTATTTCGGTGGAATGTTTCAATTTCTACAGTCCTGACCCATTCCAACCATTTTATGAGAATCTGGGGATTTTTACTGTGCTCACATCCAGGGAATCAAGAAGAATATTCTATGTGGGAACACCAGTCCTCAACCTTGCATAGCTATTGCATGAAGATTTTTTTTTCCTAGTCCAGGATCCCACAGAATACAGGGAAATGAAATGAGGTAATACATAAGTAACAGAAAATTGTGAAATTCTCTTCAAAGATTTGCATTGAAACGCTTGTCTGAAACACTATTGCATGAGATCTTATCAGGGAAATGAAAGCAGCTGGCTGTGAATGGAGGTAAATTTCTGTATAAATATGAAGTTTACTCTGCCACCAAGAACAGGTCTGGGAGGTTATTTGTCAGGCTCTGACAGTGTGCACTATCACCAATTGACTTGGGTCAGAGAATCAGTAAAATGATATCTGATATGGCCACAGTCCAGGAGCATTTAAAAAGTTAGGATTTCCCCAAAGAGGACACACTGCCTACCAGCCACACAGATATGAATTCAAGGTGAGCAGCTCCAAGCCTCATGGTGAGAAAGCTGTCTTGAGAAAATCCATATTTTGCCTTACCCTTGCCCTGAATAGTGCTGATTCTCCTCCTTCAACATCACCTAAATGCTGTTGCCACCACCACGTTCCTCTCCAAGCACCATGGATCACCAGGTCATCATTCCCTACCTCTTACGGCTGCCTCTCAGAACCCTGTGCTGATGCTCTGTCAGGAGTCCTCAGCTGGCACCCATCCATCTGCTGTTGGAGAGAAGGGCTGACAGCTTTGCTTTCTCACCACATACCTGTCGCTGCAGTAAAACGCTGATGGGCTTTCCAGTAATTCGCTATACGTGTTGAGATGTATGTTTTTCCCATGTGGGAAAATATACTGTAAAAACGTGTTCTAAATGTATCGGTAGAACTCTGTGATCGCATGTCATTTCCATCCAAACCAAAGGCAGAACAAAGATCACAAAAAGAGTAAGGATAATGTGAAGCAGAGGCTTTTAAAAGTCTGCATTTGTTTAAAAATTATCCAAAACAGCATTTTACTAATTACCACAGGCTGCTTGAGGTAATCCAAGAGTTTTGGAAGAGGATTAATTGATCATCTTGTTTCACTAATATTTTTTATGAGTTTACATAACAGCGGAGATGCATGGTTTATTTTCAGTGACTTCATCTCAAATCATACATTAAGAATCAAGCTTTTAAACTCCTTTCATAAGCACTGTGATGTTTATGATATAAACCTTAGATTCTTCTTAGGTCCTTTTGTTGTTTATTCTGCTTACCTCTATTTGTGTATTTTAATAAAATGGCATTCTTTTGTGAAGAAACATTCCAAGTACAACTGAATTGAATCCTCTTAGCAATTATGTGACGAGGATTATTGTATACACCTTTGGAAAACATCTAGCCTCACAAAACATAATGTCACAAGCTGAGTTATGATAACATGCCCTGTTAAAATCACAATCTCCTATTTATTGAGGACTTTTTTTTTGTCATCCACTGAATTGGCAGCGACACCAAGTGGCTAAAATATAGACTGCAAATTCTACTAGCTCAGGGATTTACCGATTGAAGTCTATTAATTTCCACTAGGTTAAAATATTGCCTGCCCCCTCACTTGCAGTTAAGTTTGCACAGGCTCTGACAAGAGAAAACAGATTTCTGCCTTTCTCATGAGCAGGGAGTTAGATTTCTGATTATCCTTTAAAATACGTCTTTTTCTCTGAAGGGCCTAAATATACACATTATTTTTGTGTGCAAATTCTGCAGTTGCTATGGAAGAGTTACATAACTGTGCGAAGGGGTGAGATCCACGTAATTCCAAAGAGAAAACAAAATTTCTGCAGCAAGTGCTTGGCTATATCTAGTCTACGCTATAAACAGTGTAACATAGACTGCCTTTGAATTCATATATGTTGAAAGACATACATGTGTGTGGTATATATGCTTACACACATGTGCCTGTGTGTTGGCTAACCACATGTATGCATTGCCCTTCGGCATGTGTGGGGAGGTCTCTGCTGCTGGCAAAGCTCTTATCAAGCCCCAGGCTGAGGCTGCCTGGCCTTGGCCCTTCACACTGATCTGGGGACCTTCATGTGACCCAGCAGAGCAAGTCTCCAGGCCCTGGTGACCTCCGAGGTGCTTGTCCATAGCACGGCATCTACCCCTGGTATCTAGCAGGAGCGTCTTTGTAAACACCCACCCTCTCTAATTCCTCTTCAGGAAGCAAGATAAGGCTTTTAACACAGTGCAAGAGCATAACTGAGTATGAA
Organism: Rhynchotus rufescens; assembly: GCA_032273925.1. Lineage (NCBI taxonomy): Eukaryota > Metazoa > Chordata > Aves > Tinamiformes > Tinamidae > Rhynchotus > Rhynchotus rufescens. The sequence continues at coordinate 28,652 of JAVCKT010021498.1, forward strand.
ACTACCGGCTCCTCTTGACACAATGAACACAGGTGGTGCGAGGTGCAGGCAGTTACAAATCCGTGGCCAGCTGCACAGGCTCGGAGAGATAGCTTGGCATGGGGCAAGCTGGCAAAGGGCTGCAGACCGCCTTATGTGCTGCCTAAAAATGGTAAATTGTAACTGATGCAGATGTGCAGGAGAGCTCGCCACAGCCCAGACCCCGCATGGTGGCTTATAGTCATCATTATGGAGCAACGCTTCCTTCCCAGGACCATTTGTGAAGCTTGAACAGAAGCTGGCAAGCACACTCACTAAAAAGGGCTTTAAAAGCAAGCACCGACTATTCTCAGGTTGCTCTAGCTCCCATGGAACCAAGATAGCGGGCCGTGAGGGACAGTTTCAATACTAGTTTCTGTTCTGCACATGTCCTCCTCATTGCAAGTTTCCCTCCTGTCAGGCCAGATTTCCAGCTTCAGAGAGAAACCAGTTAAGGATCAGTTGGGCTTGTGGCCCCGCTGTGTGTGTGGCAGATGTGATCCACACTCTAGTTAGCTGTTCTTCATTCAGGAACAGCTGTTATGGAGAGAAGCCTGCCCTAAAAGCCCCCACTTTTTCCAGAGGAAGGTGTTGAAATCAGGAAGAAGCAAGATAGCTGAAGTCATCACCATTTCTAACCCCTGCACATCTTCCCGAATTTCCTGCAGCCGCAGCAGACGTCTCAGTCAGCCACCCTCACTGATACGTCCACATGCCAAACCACAAGCCAGCTTGATGTCTTGGCTCGTCCTGCATTGTAACCCTCTGGACAGACACCTCTGACCACATGACAGGATAGGATGTCCTCAACAATTGCTTCCAAAACAGCCAAGGTGACCTGCTTGAGCATCTCTACCCAAGTTCTGTCTGGGTGGAAGCTTCACTGGAGCATCTGAATGTGTCATCTTGGGATGCAGAGGATGCTCCAGTGCTCATGACTCTTACAAGCAGGGGAGACAAAAATCTCTTGGAAATTATTTACTTCTAGCTGTTCCTGCATAATGACAGAGAGGCTGTCTAGTGCTATTTGCTCTGATTTCTAATTGTAGCTGAAATTTTCAGTCTCTAGAGAGCTCTGATTGATGTGAAGAAACTTTCTACATTGATTACAATATCCAACAACAACAACAAAAAAGAACAAAAATTTCCAGTACCCTTAGAATAGCAATATTCCTTTGAAGGAAATGTTGTAACGTCAAGTCTTAGCCTGCCAAGAGCTCAGAAACAGTTTTGATCAATTAAAAAACTATTAGTTAATAAATGAGAGCACATTGGTGTTATATTTAAACTTGCATTTAGAAGAGGCTCAAGAGCCCTTTTTCATGCATCATTAATTCTCTTTTACATTTGAGACAGTTCTTCTGCCTTTAATAAATATTTATTGGTGAAATATTTTTTATCAGTTTTCCATGACAAGCCTTCAAAAGTGGTCTAAATGCAAAATCTTGTCCTTGTTTTCCTCCAGTTGTTCAAGCTTAGTGATTCTGTAGCCCTCACACTACAAAGGGGACCTTTGCTTTTCCCACGGGGATAGCTGAGCAGTCCACAGCCCTTGATAGACTTTTGAGAGCTCTTTTTTAAAGCTGTGAAATGAAACCTGTTCTACAAGGATGAAAGCATAAGACAACTGCTTCCCCCCAAAAGCAGAAGTTTTGAAGATCAAGAACGGATAAAGAAAGAACAGATAGAAAATGTGAGAGAAAAAATAAAATCCTGATATAGTGTAGAACAGTATTAGCCCAAGTTTGGGATAAGAATATCAAACACAGATATATAATACATCTTCCCGAATACACAGTGTCCTCTCTGCACACATACACAGGTCTCCCTCTTGCTGCTATTCATTATTCATGTCTCCTCAGGCCTTCATGTCTCTTCAGTAAGACAGCAACAGAATATTAATCACAAACTTGGTGGGATATTGTGGAATGGCCCCAGGCAAGACTGACTCTACCTATGCCTTTCCTGACAGAGTTTTATATTCTTAAATATTTACTGACACTTTGAGGCTTCCCTTTACTGACATTTCCTAATGTCAAACCTAAACCTTACACGCTGTAATTTTCCTCTGATGCAATCAACCACTGACATGGAGAATAAGCGATTCCCTTTCCTGTTGCATATTTGACAATCATCACTCCGCTTTTCAGTTATCCTGTCTCTGGAGAAAAACAAATTCAAAACAATCCTAATTAATCCAGTCTTGTGGCTCAAAGGCCCATTCACATTTGTGTTGCTTTCCATGGGACTCCAATCGCTTCTGCTCCTCCTTGGAGGGAGACGTCCAAAACTGGATGCAACACTTCATCTACGGCCTTGCCACTGTGGGACAGAGAGGAAGGATTGCTTCATGGCTCTTGCAGGCAATACTTCTTTTTATACAGTAACCACGAGCGATTTTCCACAACACCATCATGCTGCTGACTCCTAATTCAGCTTGTGAGACACCCTGAGGCTTTTCTATAAAAGGGTGATTTACCTGGTTACTCCCCACCTTGTGGCTATTTCACTGGCTGTTACAATTTAATGTTGAACCTTCTACTTTCAAGGAACTTCCGTTGTCTTTCAAGCCATAATTATTGCAGCTGAATCAATTATGTGGCTTTTTCTTTTTTCTTATTATTGGATTTAGTTCTATTTTTCCTCCAGGCTACTTCTCCAAGTTGTGAAGATCATTTTGAATTATAATCCTGCCCTCCAAAATGTTTGATGCCCCTCCCAGGATGGTGTCTGCCAACATTAACTGTAAACAATGATCTCAGGAGACTTTTGAACTCATTTGTTGAGTGTTGACTTTTTGCTGAGCTGCATCACCTGTGAGGCAGTTTCTGGAAGCCTTGCAGTGGATTAAGAGGCTCTGAGTACCTTGACAAAGGACAGAAGTTATTTACTGCTGCACTTGTAAAGGGGGAGTTGTCTGGGCTGGCTAGAGCAGTTAATCCAGAGCAGTCCTGCAGAGACTGTGTCTCTTGCTCGTCATCCATGTGCAAAAAGCAAGTGTCTTGTTTTGCTCTTTGAGCCACCATCTGGCCTCTACATGCTTCTCTAACAGATGTAATTCTTCAACTCCCTTTTTTTAATTCAGGCCTAATGGCATGTGTTTTTTATTAGTTCTGAGGATGATGATGATGGTTATTCAAAGGCATTTATTAAGTACATATTGCATGTTCATAGAAATACTTAACAGAAACCTAATATTTCTCACTAGGGTATGTTTCACATCAGGACAAGTTCGTAGTTTCTAAATATTTGATGCCTACCCTATCATCAAGGAATGGCATTTTTTTCCTGATATATTCTTGACCTCTACTCACTATATTATGTGGAGGTTTATTTGGAGAGAATACCTTCCCCAATTAATAGAAAGACTATGAGATAAAATGACAAATACAGAGAATTGTCATTTTCTGTATAAAGAGAGCAATTTCATGTTTCAGGCAGGATTTTGCAGACAAATAAATCAATGTTTCATTTTCCTTTAATTCCAACTAAGTATTCTCCCTTGTTCCAGATCCTCCTTTGGGAGAAACTGCTGTTGCTCCATTGACCACAGCAGAGTTGCAACATTTTATACCAGGAGAGCCTGCCTCCACCGTAATTCATAAAAAAAAATAAAAGCAATAAACTCTTCACAGAAGATGGCAACTGTACCTAGTATGCTTTCATATAGATTAACTCATGAAAAGTTCATAGAATCATAGAATCATGGAATGCCCAAGGTTGGAAGGGACCTCAGAGGTCATCGAGTCCAACCCCCCTGCACACGCAGGGTCACCTAGAGCACGTGGCACAGGACTGCATCTAAGCGGGTTTTAAAGATCTCCAAAGAAGGAGACTCCACAACCTTTCTGGGCAGCCTGTTTCAGTGCTCTGTCACTCTCACAGTCATATTTATATCATAAATATGAATCATATTTATAAAACCCTTATTCTTTGAAGGCAAATTAAAAGGAATTGTGAAGTATGTCCTTAGTTAACCGTGCTTCAACAATTTAGCTAGCTAAAGTTGCTATGAACGTAGCTACTATTAGATGCTGACTGTTAAAACTAAAGAAAACAATCAACCAGCCCCATCACACTCACATCATTCCTCTACTTTAGTTAGTAACCATGTCCTTTTAGATGTGTAGGTAAGAGGTCCTGATACCCAAATCTCCAAAAGGTCTCTAATTCCTAGTGCATTTTCTACTTTTGAAGGCCTGTCCTGCCAAGCTTAAATGACATTCTTAAATTTTGAAAAAGTTAAAATTTACTAGTTTAAAGTAAACTAAAGAAACTAGAATTTTCTAGGTATCATTAAGAGTCAGTTGACAGGGTCACTTATGAAGCAACACTTAACAATCTGCCTGCACAAATCCTCCCCAACAACAATTTAATGGCCCTGCAAAGAAGAATTTTTGATGCCATACCTGGTTAATGCACATTATTGGAGTGCGGAACCTAGTGCTTAAACTGTGAAGCTGTGCTCCAAACGTCTGCAAATACCGAGCTTTGAGCACGGAATCCGAAACTCCAAATTCACAGCGAAACAGAGCCGCAATGGAGTCGATGACCACGAGCCTCACCATGCCTCTTGTGAGCAGCAAGGAAACCCGCTTCGTAATGCACTTGTGGAAGGTGTCCTGTCACAAACCACCAACATCTGACATTGGAGCACTTCGCTTGTATTTGCAAGATAAGACAGTAACTACAGTTCTTATCACAGAAATGCAAGCTGATAAGAGGTGCTGATCATAGAATGAGTTTGTGGATCTGTACATTTGTACACTTATGTACATCTGTACATAAATGCCTTATGGTTTTATCCAAAACAAAAGTTATAGCATTATAACGATTTATTTGCAAGTTGTGCCACTGTTCCACTACTTACTAGGTCTGCTGCATGCTCAATGAAAATGCTGTTTCCAAATTTGATTTTCTGTATGATTTCAGTGGGAACGTCTGCCCGCAGCTTCTGCTGCTGAGCTATGAGTTGCTGTAAACGCTTGCTTGGGAAGGCGTCTTCCGTACAAATGTACACTGCTCCTACAATGCAGAAAACAGCCTTGGTTAATAGATCATGGCTCTCTCGTACACACAGTTCTTTATTTTTAACAGCTCAGGTTACCTTCTGCACAACGCCGCCCTGAAAAGTTGGGATTTTCATAGACACTGACTCAGCCAGAAAATATTGCTTTCGAAAGTCAGACCTGCCTTAAGCAGGATGTCCTTTGAACTCTCTTCAGTTTACTTAAGGGTGGAATGTTTGCTATATGAAACTGTTTATGGCTATTCAAATGCAGACTCGCACATCTAGATATATATTATCAAGTTTAGATATTTGCCTTTCAATCATCATGCTATTTAGGGTTTATTAAGAAGCTGTCAACACTGGCAGCAATTTCAGAGTCTGATTGTTTCTCTCATTTGAAGGGGAAGCTGGGAATCACTCTGAGGAAGTTGTCCTGAATGATTGCACACGCCTCCTTCCCCATGGAAGGGCTACAACAGGGAAAGAGAAACCAGCTCTTTTCAGTGCCATTTAGGCTCATGACAGTACTATACTGGTTGCTGATAAAAAAAAAAATCCAAGAACTTATAAATGATCTTCAAATAAATGAATGGCAAGAACTTTCAGTCCCAGAAACATGATCTTCCATGCACCAACATGGCTTTGTTAGCAAGAATCAGTAGCAAATCTCTTTTCCAATTCAAAATTCTAATGTAGTTATGAATTTGTCACATTATATTCACGTGTTACTCATCAATATGGGTATGTAAATTCAGCCAATGTACAACAGACCATAACTGACATTCCTAGAATGGCACAAAGATAACCTGGAGGCAAAGGATGCCCCAATTTTTTGGCTTGCTGCCAACCTCCTAGCACAGAAAACTGTAAACAAGGATAACACAAAATCAAATGAAGTAAATGCAAAATAAATATTTACTGTCGCAAGAAATGTATTTCAACATCACCACCTAAAACAAGGTGAAAATTTTTGCACTAAAAAGTAACAGTGCCCAAAATTTTATCATTTAGCAAACTCTTAGTAAGGATTTTTATCTTCTACTAGCTGAGCTAAACATCTGTAATAATTAGTAAGCATCACTAATCCAAGTTTTCTAAAGAAAAAAAGCTTTTCATTACTTTGTTTCCTATATTTCTATATATGAAAACCAACACTTCTCACTGATAAACTGCAAAAGAATCAAGGCTGTGCAATAGCCTTTGATTTTGCATCATTTTCTTTCCTCTTTCAGTCTGGAGCACAAAACAGTTCAACATATCCAATATATTAGTTGTAATACTCTGAAATAGAGTTTTAAATTTCAGCTTGACATAGATCTGCTTCAATGTCCTATGATGATGATCTGCTATGTAGCTTCCTGCTAATGTATCTCATAAAGACAGGTACTATTCCTTAAATATTTCCAAAAATAAGGATATTTTGATGTACTTATACTATAGTCTAATAAAGGTCCTCAAAAGTTCTGTCCTCTGAGCCTTCCAAAAACGCTCTGCTCCTCTACCTGAGCACTTACAGGGTGACCATCCTACCTACTGGTGTTTGATGACACATTTGGCAGTGGGTAAATGGGGGATGCAAACACAGTGAAGTGATCACAGCAGTGCCAAGTGCCATCTCCATATACCAACAACTACAGTTTTGCCATTTTGTAGCTCTAAAGGAAAGATTTTTAGAGACAAAAATACTCAAAAAAAAAGGACCAGAAGCTGTATTAAGGTGATAAGCATAGTTAAAAGCCATATTCAAAGAACAAATCTACCTATTTTTGCAAAACTGGTGTTTGTACACCAACAAACTGGTGTAAATAAATCAGGGTATGCATTTCAGTACTCACCAGACTCTAAGCCACCGTATTTGTAGGGGTACTGCACACACAAGCACAGCTGCAAACTAATCTGAGTCTTCCCAGCAGAACTCTCGCCGGCCAGTTCTGTGATTCCCACTAAGGGGATGCCGCCTTTCAACAGCTGATCCAGGAGCGAACAGCCGAGGCTGAGCTTCTGCTGCTGGCAGGTGAGAGGGTGTTTGTCTTGGTAGAGCTGAAGCGCTGAAGGATGAGGGGGGCGCAAAGAAAAAGTTCCCTTTAGTATCTCTCTAACACACAGTGATACAATATAGGGGCTATACATGAGGTCTGTACCTGCGCTTTCCTTGTTGATGGATATTTTTCTAATTTAGCCTGGTCTCCCCCACCCTCTTCTCATGCACATTCTACTAACTGTATACCACGTTCAAAAACAGTTTACATTGGGTCCTGTCCCCCTCTAGACCTTTTTTTCTTTCTTTTTCCTTTCTTGTGTTTCCCATAATTGAGTTTACCAGGCCGAGGAATTAGTTTGTCAGGTTTTAAACAGGCTTGATCCTGAAGAATGACTGCAGTCCCCTTCCATCTACCTACGGACCATCCTTAGGATAATTAATTAAATTACTACAGCATAACCAAAACACTTGCCTCTTCACTTTCAGAATCATTATGAAAACATATTA
>JAVCKT010021498.1:41590-53856 GCA_032273925.1 Rhynchotus rufescens
TTGTGCTTTCCTTGTGCTTTCCTTGTGCTTTCCTTGTGCTTTCCTTGTGCTTTCCTTGTGCTTTCCTTGTGCTTTCCTTGTGCTTTCCGCTGCTGCTGTGCCCTGCTGGCTCCTCATTCCCAGCCAGCACGCAAAGCTGGGATTCTCCCACGCCGGGAAGCTGGGTGTCTTGCCTGGCCATGGCTGGAGCCTCGCAGGGGCTGCGGGGCGCTCCGCCCGCCGCGGGATGCGGGATGCACGTGCAGGGAAAGGGCTGCGCTGCTGCTCCAAACGCCTCGAGCCGAACCCTGCTCCTGGTTTTACGCGGTGCGGTAGTGTCCTGGCGAAGGGAACGTTTGTCTCTGTTGGGAAGTCGGTGCAAGGTGTTATTTTAAGCTGATTTTCCTAAAGCCCGCCTGCGTTTCCTTGCGCTGGCGGAGGAGCCGCTGGTGGATGGTCGCAGGAAGCGGTTCCTCCACGCGGCGGATCCCGCAGAGCATCTTGCAGCGGGACGAGAGGTCTTGGCACGTCAGAGCGGCTTGGCTCCGCGGGACGCGGCTTCCCGAAGCCCCTGGAGCCGATTCCCGTGGCTTGGCAGGGCTCCGCACTCCAGCGTGCTGGTGCCACTTGGGATGCGGCGTTTTTGGGATGCGGCGTTTTTGGGATGCGGCGTTTTTGGGATGCCTGGCACATGGTGGGATGCCCCCTCTGGCTCTTCCCGCTCCGGCATCCCTTGCAGGGAGCTCCCCCAGCGGGACTTGTAACCAAATCCCGACTGCAGCGGAGGTTTGAGGTCTTGCGTAGAGCCACGTGCGGGAGAAATCGGTATGGCCGGTGCGGGAGATGGGGCAAAATCAGGCAAAATTGGGTCAGCGGTGGAGCAACTTGCTCGGAACAACTTGCTCGTGCTCCTCTTCGGGCTGGAGCATCCCGCAGGCAGCGGCACGGGAGCATCCTCGGGCTGAGCCGAGTTCCCGGCGCGCGAGAGCGGAGCAGCCCGAGCCGCGCTCCAGAAAACGGGAAAATAAACAAGGATCTGTGTGTCTGCCTGTCTCAGAGGAGCGCTCCCGATCCTGCAGGAAATGGGTCATTTATTTTATTGTAACTGACACTTGGGAGCCCTGACATGGTCAGAGCTGAAATTTCACACTTTTCTGGCTACTGGAATTGTCTGGTCCGGACGGAGAGAACCAGTTCAAGGGGATAAAACGTAACCCGGGCGGATGCGGGGCCGAACGGGATCCGCGCTTCGCGTTGAGGAGGAATCCGCCCGGTGGCGATTAAAGCGCTCCGATTAAAGCGCTCCGAAGGCAGCGCCGTTGGAATAAAAGCAGCGGCGGAGCGGAGCCCCGGGAAGGGCTCGGAGCTGGCAGGGCTCCATGGAGAGCGGAGCCCGCGGCGCCGGGGGTGGCGCGCACTGTAAACAGCCCTCGGGATGAGGGCAAAAGATGGATTTTGCAAAAAAGGAGGTGGTTTTGGATGCCGCCGAAGGTCCTGCTGCCGGTTCCTTCCGCAAGAGCGGAGATCCTGCGGGAAGTGCGTGTGTTGCCAGAGTGTCGGAGATGGGAGAATTAGGATCTAAATCCAGGGAGAGGGGGGAAATGGGTGCTCAGAGTCGAGTGTCCGCCCGCAGTTGGAGCCAAGTTTTCCAACGTGCCTTTAAGAGTGGCTAAAAGTGGCATTTTCTGATGTGCCGACCGCTCTTGAAAAACGTGTCTTTTGCATGTTTTCGTTTGCGGTATTCGGATACGTCCGTCTGGATGGGCATGGAGAAACCTCTTTTGCGGGGTCTGTACCTTGTGTTTTTGTTGAGGAAAAATGTAGGGATCTGTGTGTGGAAAAGATTGGGAATTGTGGCTCTGGGTGCAGAAGAAGGGGTTTTGCAGAGAGCTACCTGCGAGGAAACGCTGTCTTTATCAGGATCCTGCAGCCCACAAGCAGCGTGTGTCTCCAGGAGCTGGGAGACCCACTGAGCAAAGACCAGGAGAAAGCTGGGAGCTGCTCTCTCGGGCACTTGCGGCTGCCGCGCTCTTCTACGGAGCGTTTTGTGTGCGATTTCCTGAGAAATCCGGACCCTTCGCTGAATTGGGGCTTTTCAGCCCAGATTCACGAGGTTCCCAAGCTGTGTTTTGAAAGGGGGGACTCGTCTTTTTGAAGTTAATGGAGCTGCCTTGACGTTCGAATGTGAGCCTAAACCTACAACTTTCTATGAACTTTATATTTTATGTATATTTTGTTGTTTAGCATGCGGTCGCAGCTGAACTAATAACGCAGCAAATTCCCCCGATGTCCACAGCCTCTTCTTGCTGAGGGGTGAGATGCAAAGAGGCTGTGGAGTTTTATATTCAGTATGGACTCGAGGAGAATTTCTGGGATTTTTGTAATGCTCTGGGTCAATTGTGGAGGTTTTGCCCAGCACACGATGATATTTCTGCGCCGCCCCGGCTGCACATGCCTGGCCTGAATATTGGCGCAGACGCTGATTTTATATTAGGTTTCCCCAAATACTTGCCCATGCAACTTTGAAAGCTGCTTTTCGAGGGTATTTGTGCCAGTAAAGGAAAAGACTTGGCTACGTGAATGTTTATGGAAGGCACACGGGAGATGGGCATGAATGTGTCTGAAGGGAATTCGCTTAGGAGGAAAGCCAGATCAGCCACTTTTGTGCTGGATTTCCCTACCTGTGCATTGAATTTATTTGGTATTTGTTTGTCAGTTTGGCTCTTAATGTCACCTGGATCGAAACAGTTGCCTTTGATCTTCGAGGGCTTCTTGTCCACGGGCTTCTTGTCCACATTAAGTGCCTGGATGCGGCTCCCAGAGGCACGCGACTAGGCGAGCTCCTGGTTGGAGCACCATCTCTAGTCTAAGACGGCTTGCAGGCCTTGCGGGTGAAGAGAAATGCTCTGAAATGTGGTGTAAACCTACCTTAAAAGTATCAGAAAACAAAGTGGAATATATACCGTATCTCATATGTGCTTTTATTCATGTATTCTGCATAACGCCAAGGTTGGAGATAAATTCATTTGGAGTTGGAAGTGGACACTGGTGGACACTGGTGGACACTGGTGTCCTGGTGGACACCCGTTGGACACTTGTGGGTGATGCTGTCTGTTCCCTTGCCCAGATGCAACACGTTCCAGTAAGGGTTTGTTATTGGGATGCTGGTTGTGGGCATCTGCAGAGCTTAGGTGGCCACACATCACCTGGTTTGAGGGCATGTCCAGAGCATCAGACAGAGCCTTTCAGTATGCAGCAACCTTGCCAGCAAAGGAGAATGGACAGATAGTGCAAAATGGGCATGTTGTCTAAAACTCACCCATCTTTCCTCTTATTTACTGTTGGAGGAGGGAATATGAGGGAGAACATTTTTCTTTGGGATTTTAGGCATCAACCTGTCCCTTCCATCTGCATCCACGATGCGGCAGCTCTTTTAAAGGAGTTCTCCGAGGCTTTCAAAGGACACGTGTGGACACCTCCTCGTTCCTGGAAAAACCTCATCAATTATTAGGCGCGATTCTCCGCGTGCAAAGCGGTTCCGAAAGAGGGGTAATGGGCAGAAACCAGGTAAACAGATTTATGAGCCCAAAACCAAATTGTGCTAGCTGGGTTGATGGATGGAAAGGATTAATCACGTTGTGCTGGCGTGCTGGAGATAATTACTAGCCCAGGCAAGTAGATCCGCGTGCGATTCCCGTGTCAAGGATGTGCCCGTATTTCTCCGTGCAAGCCGTGATTGGGTCCGATTATCCTGCGACTGCTTTAATCTAGTCATTAAATGTCTTTGCATCTTTCTTTCTTTCTCGCCTTCTTTCTCTCCTTCCCCCCTCCAAGCTCGTTCTCGCACTGCCCTGCGCTCTGGGTGCTGGATCCCCTCTCCGCAGAGGGAATGGAAACTGTTTCCCCTTCCCGGTTACATTCCTGCTGGATACTGCTCAATTGGAGCCTGTTTTGGGGCGTTTTTGAAGGTCCTGCCTGGAAGGGTTTTCTCCCTTCCTGGGGTGTGCGGCTGCTGCACGTTGTGGCACCGGAGCCTTCATCCCCTCGGCCCATCGGCCCTCATCCCCTCGGCCCATCGTGCCGGGCGCTGAGGTGGCCGGAGACAGGGACGCGGCGGCCAGGAGAGGGCAGTGACGGTCTTGAATCCGGCAACGCTGAATCCTGCCGAGGAAAAGATCGGGAATGTGGGGGGTTCCCTCCAACAGCCTCCGCACCGCGGCGCGTCGGGCTCCCCGCGGAGCTGGAACCCGCCTCGCCGCTGATCCCGGCCGCTGATCCCGGCCGGGAAAGCTGCAGCGGGATCCGTTGTCCCTCGGTGAGGAGCCGGGATGGGATTGCAGGTACCTGAGCTCCAGCTGGCGCCAGCGAGGAGCAGCTCGGCCCGATTCCGTCTCCACAGGGTCCGTCCCGGCGGCAGAACCCGCTACTCGTGTCTTGTCCTTGCGCAAGGAACGGGAATAGGAGCTTTCCCGGTGCTTGGGTTTGGAGCGGAATCCAGCTTGGGAGCTCCGTAATGCAGCTGGAGAGGAGGGAATTGGGATGTGCCCTCCTTTGTCGGGGCTTCCGCTCTCCTGCGGTGCTGGGAGCACTGGAGATATTCCTGCTGCGTGGAGCTGCAGGCGGATCGCGAGCGGAGCAGGGTGTAAGGGAAAAGCGAGCAATTTCAGCCCCAACTTTCCCTCCGAGTCCCCCTGGCAACGTTTGTGTCTTAGCAACCACATTTTCCTATTTAAAAATGTTTAAAACGTTAAAAAAACAACAACAACAACAACATCACATTAAGCGCAGGATTAAGTGCTTTCCTGAATCAAAGCCTAACTAGATAAATGAAAAGCTGTTAATTGAATCAGGGATGCACTGTGTTTTCAGCCCCCCAATTTGCATAACATTTGCATGCGATTGAAAAGCCGTCATTAATGTTATTTACTTCTAGTAGGTCCCGCAATGTCCCTGGCTCGGGCCTGCCGACTTGGAAGCCGTCCTCCTCCGGCCCCGAGGAATTCCCTAAATTGCCGCTTCCGGCCTCGCTGGGACACGGCCCAAATTGGCTCGTGGGTCGGTGCCGGGGCTTGCCCGCCGCTTGGCTCGCCAGGCTCGCTCCTTTTCCCTGAAATCCCGGTTGTTGGAAGCAGGCAGCAGGGATGGAGAGGGCCCTTGGTGCTGGGCACGAGGTGCCCTCCAAGGCTGCATCCTTATCCGCCGCCGGAGCGGAGCGGGAATTGGGGGCTCCGCCGCGCGCGGGGCTGGGGGCGTTTGCAGCTCCCAAGGGAAGAGGGGCTGGGGGCTCAGCCCCATGGAGCTCTTCTCCTGCCTCGCTCCGCCTTGCCGAGCGGGTGACAAGTGCCGCGTCCTCCTGGAATCCCTCCTGGAATCCGGCAGCTTCAGGAAACCTCGTCGGGGGGTTGTTGGGAGCCTTTGGAGGGATGTGGGGATGGGAGCACTTAAATGGGCTGCGTGCTTTGGAGGAGGCGCTTGGGCGGGCGCTTTTACCTGAAGCGGATCGGGAGGAATCCCTTTGCCGGGAGGAATCCCTTTGCCGGGAGGAATCCCTCTGCCGCCAGCAGGAATCCCAAATTCCGACCGTCTGGGCCGGCCCCGCTCGCCGTCGGCGCTGGGTTGTCCGGGCTGTATCAGCGCAGGCGCTCGCTCCCCGCGGCATCCTGGCTCCGCTCGCACCGATCCGGCTTTCCCTGGAAGTCTCTGCTCCGGGCGCTTTGTGTAGAGGAGGATCCCGCGGGGAGAGGCGGGAGGCTCTTCCCGGGCCTCGCCGAGGCTCCCGGTGCCAGGGGCTCCATTGCCCCTCAGCTGTCGCGTGCAGCTGCTGGAGCCGGGGATGGCGCCGGCGAGCTCGGATCCGCATCGGAATCGGAAAGGTTTTTTTTTTTTTTTAAAAAAAGGAGCGTCTATTTTGGGAGAAGGGAGGTGGAGAAGAGGCAAAAGCACAAGCAGAGGGGTGGGCTGGTGGGGGGTGTTTTTTTTCCCTGCTGGATTTTCCTGGGATGCAAGTGGGAGGGAGGCTGCGTGCAAGCAGGGCGGCCTCCCTGCTTCCCAATCCTGGCGTTTAACCTGGACAAACTCTTCCTGCTTCCATGGCTGGGGCCGCGTTGAGGCTCGGGGCGGCGCGGGAGAGCCCAGGGAAGGGGCTCGTCGTGGCAGAACCACGTGGAGCTCCATGTGGATGCGGATGTGCCCGGGCGCTCCGCGACAAGGCAGGAGCGACGGCCGGGCGTCACGTGCCGAAAGCCATCGGATACCCCGGGAGCGCGTGGAAACGCGGAGCTTGCTTGGCTACGTCAACGTGAAAAAACTCAGTGCGAGACAGCTGTAGTTTTGACACCAAATTTGGGTTTGAATTGCTTTTCATTTATTTCAGGAGCCGGAAAATCCAAATCAGAAACATCCCACCCCAGCTGCGATGGGAGGTAAGAGCACTTGCCCCAGAGGAGCGTAGATCAGAACTAAGGGCTAATTCCCGTGCAGCTTTCTGTACTTGGCAATAAAGTAGATTTCTCCTCTTGCTTGTTGTTAATTGGAAGTAATTATAGCAGATCCATTTAGCTTAGTCCTCTTCAATGACAGGAGCAAATTCTACTGATGTGAGCAGTGTAGATACTGCTAAAAAAAAAAATAAGAGAAATTATACAATCCATCTATTGGATGAGGAATAAAATGGAATAATTGAAATAAAATAAATGCTAGGACCTTCCCTTGAGGTCCCCTTTTCCCCCCCGTTCCCCCATCCTCGGCCGTCCCTGGTCTCCCATGTCCTGGGGCAGCCGGAATCTCCGTTAGCCTAATTGCTTGCAAAGCCTTAATGACTAGAAAACTGCTTTTATTGATTGCTGCTGTTTCCTCGGCGTGTCCTGCTGCTCCCAGCCTAACGCGGTCTCTTCTCCGTTTTCCAGGTTCTGGATGGTTTGCTAGCCCAGTATGGCACTGTGGAGAATTGCGAGCAAGGTAATAGGCACGAGGGGCGAAAAAAGAAGCCAAGTTGCCCTTATTTGGCAATTTTTGGGTATTTTCTTATTTGGGTATTTTATTCTTATTTTCCTTATTTGGGTATTTTCTACCCCGGCTGTTTTGGGGGACGAGGGCTCTCCCTGGCCCGCTGTGCCTGTTGGCATCACCCCACAGCCGGTACCGCTCCGGCAAGGCCTGGGAATGCCGGGATGCTCCCGACGGCTTCCGCCTCGGCTCCGGAGGCCGAGGTGCGAGGGCCTCCCTGGAGGCCGGCAGGGGCCGGTCTGTCTCGGCTCGGCGGATTTGATCCCGGCCTCTAATGGTGATGGGCCGAGACACGGAGGTTTAATCTGGCCCCCGGGATGTTTAATGAGTTCGGTTTCCAGAGGGCTCCTGGAAATGGAAGGGAGGGCTCGGAAGAGCGCCGGGGATGCTCCCTGGCTCCGGCAGGGCTTGGCTTTGGTGGCTTCCTCCTTTTATTGCCTTATTTCCGCCTCTTTTGCCCCAAAGTGAACACGGACAGCGAGACGGCCGTGGTGAACGTCACCTACGCGAACCGGGAGCAGACCCGACAGTGAGTGACCTGCAGCCCCTTCCCTGCCCCTTTGCTACGGATAGACTCGATTCACCCTAGAAACCAGAAGTTTGGGGTAATAAAAAGAGAGGTGAATCCCAGAGAAGATTAAAGATGTAACTTTTTGTTCAAAGGAGAATCAAACCTTTATTTACACGATTTCAGGAATTAGGGCTTCAGAAAAGGTAGTAATGCGATTAAATGTCACCGGGGTTGTAGGCAGGAGACGGTGCCCATCCTTGCGGAGTGGTGGCAATAGCACGGGGAGGCTTTCGGCTCCGTGTCCGCGCTGCCTGCGGAAGATTAGGCTTTACACGAAATGCAAATGGAAAATTAATTGGGTCTTTGCTGCCGTGTTTATTTCCCTTTCCTTTTTCGCGGAGATGAAGGGTTCTGGAAAGCTGTAAAAGGGATGGGATCAGCACTTTGCTTGGAGGGGAGCCAGGCCGAGCGCGGGCCCGGATTGATCGGTTTTTATCCGGGCGGGTTGACGTCACCGAGCCTGGCACTTGTCAAACGCGGCCGCGCCGCCGTCCCGGGGGTCCCGCGTGCGCCCCCCGCGCCGGGGGAGCCCCACGGGCCGCTGCGCTCGCGGCTGCAACATAACCCGGGCCACGTGCTCCCCGCCATGCCCGGATCTTGGACATAAAGCCAGGATTTTGAGGCTCACAATCCCCGCGGAGCTCCGCGTCGGGATGGGGTCTTCCGCCGGGGAAGCTCGGGATAGAGGAGCTGTATCCATGCGGCTCCGCTGCTGGCTTTGATGCCGGCGGCCGTCTCCAGACGCCAGCGGCAGCAGATGAGGTTCCTGCTCGGTCAGTTGTGGGTTTCTTTTTTTTTTCCCCTCTTTGCAAGAGTTGAGTCACCGGCCGCTTTCCAGAGCCGGAGTTTGGGCTGTCTCCTTAGAAACCTTGGGAACGGGAGGTGCGGAGCGCTGGTGGCCGGAGCGGCCGCTTTGCGCTTGCTGCCGGCTCCATCTGCCGACAGCTCGCGCCTCCTGCAGCCAGCCCCAAAAACGCCAGCCGGGAGCCGGATCTAAACCCCGGGAAAAAGACATAATGCAGAAGGACGCCCTGCCCCATCGCGCCAGCCCTGCCCTCATCCCTTTAAAACCCGCTGCTCAGCTCGGTGGGCTGGAAAATCCCGCCGAGCCCTCGCGGGATGAGGGGAAACGGCCCCGGCACCGACCCTTTCCCTCCGTGCTGCCCCTCCAGAGCCATCATGAAGCTCAACGGGCACCAGCTGGAGAACCACGCGCTCAAGGTGTCCTACATCCCCGACGAGCAGTCCGCGCAAGGGCCGGAGAACGGGCGGCGGGGCGGCTTCGGGGCGCGCGGCGCCCCCCGGCAGGGCTCCCCGGTCTCCGCGGGGGCGCCCGTCAAGCAGCAGCCCGTGGACATCCCGCTCCGGCTGCTGGTGCCCACGCAGTACGTGGGGGCCATCATCGGCAAGGAGGGGGCCACCATCCGCAACATCACCAAGCAGACGCAGTCCAAGTGAGTCCCTCGTGCGCTTCCCGCCCCGGGGCTGCTCCCGTTTTTCCTGGGGGTGCGGGATGGGCTGGAGATGACCCGTGGTGGGGCACTGCGGTAGCCCGCCTGCGGATCCTCTGCCCGGTGCGTGTCTCAGTGCCGCTTTGCGCTCGCAGGATCGACGTGCATCGCAAGGAGAACGCGGGAGCGGCGGAAAAAGCCATCAGCATCCACTCCACCCCCGAGGGCTGCTCCGCCGCCTGCAAGATGATCCTGGAGATCATGCAGAAGGAGGCGAAGGACACCAAGACGTAAGGCTGCTCCTTCCTCCGCTGCCCCTTCCTCCCATGCGCGGTCCCATCCCAGGCTGCCTTCCCAGCAGCCGCAGCTGGAGGATGCTCCGTGCGGGAGCCTGGGCTCTGCTCCCGTTGGTTTGGGGGGATTGCAGTGCTGCAGAGCCCGGGGGCTTTGGCCTTAGCCGTCGTTTTTGTACCAGGCTCTCCCGTCCTGGCCACGGCGAGGGTTAACGTTGCTTTTCTCCCCTTCCTCCCTCCAGAGCTGACGAGGTGCCTCTCAAAATCTTGGCCCACAACAACTTTGTGGGGCGCCTGATCGGCAAAGAAGGGCGGAACTTGAAGAAAGTGGAGCAGGACACGGAGACGAAAATCACCATCTCGTCGTAAGGCTCCTGGTGCTCGTGGTGCAAATCGCCCCGGGGTGCTGGCGGTGGCGGGCGATGGGACCGAAGCAGGTCGAGATGCTGTCGAGCTGGGGGCACGGGCACGTGTTGCCTTTACGGCACCGGGTCCCTGCTGTGACGGTGACAGCAGCATCCGTGGTGTCCACCAGCCCGGTGTCCACCTTGGGAAGGAGGAGGAGGAGGAGGCGCTGGGAGGCAGGGCAGGGGGTGAGGGGTGGCCCTGCTGGAGTGACACTCGGTTTCGTCCCAGCTTGCAGGACTTGACTCTGTACAACCCCGAAAGGACCATCACGGTGAAGGGCTCCATCGAGAACTGCTGCAGAGCGGAGCAGGAGATCATGAAGAAAGTGCGCGAGGCGTACGAGAACGACGTGGCTGCCATGAGCGTGAGTGCGCCGGGAACGACGGCCCGGCCGGCTCTGCCCGGCTCCCGCTCCGGCCGGAGCGTTCCAAGGGGACGCCCTGCTGGAAGCAGTGACGGTGTCTCTCCTCGCTCCCCCAGTTACAATCTCACCTCATCCCTGGCCTCAACCTGGCTGCCGTGGGCCTCTTCCCTGCCTCCTCCAACGCGGTGCCGCCGCCGCCGAGCAGCGTGTCCGGCGCAGCTCCCTACAGCTCCTTTATGGTAAGCGCCTGACCTGGCAGCGGGAACCGCTGCTGCTTCCAGCTCCAGGAATCCGCAGGCTGCTCCTCGGCGCGCAGGGCTGGGTCCTCTCCGCCCGGAGAGCTCCGCTGTGGACGGCATCGTGTCCTCAGCATCCCCTGCCCGTTCCAGTCCAGCTGGATGTGCCCCCAGGCTTTGAACCTCCTGCCGAGCCCGTGGAGACCCCCCTCTAAAGGGGGCTGGCCCGGATCAGTGCGGCTCCCCTGGGCGCTGTGTGGGTGTCCGCTGAGCTCAAAGGGTGACCCCCGCGCGCTGTCCCCGCAGCCTCCGGAGCAGGAGACCGTGCACGTCTTCATCCCCGCGCAGGCGGTGGGCGCCATCATCGGCAAGAAGGGCCAGCACATCAAGCAGCTCTCGCGCTTCGCCAGCGCCTCCATCAAGGTAGGCTTTTCCCTGCGAGGAGCAGCCCGCGCGTTCGGAACCGAGAGCTCCTGCCGCGCGGAGCGGGACGGGGCGAGGCCCGACCGCGACCGCCTCTCTCCTCCCTTCCAGATTGCGCCCCCGGAGACGCCGGACTCCAAAGTGCGCATGGTCGTCATCACGGGCCCTCCGGAAGCTCAGTTCAAGGTTGCTCCGTTGCTGCTTCCCCGGGGAATTAGGTGCCCTCTGGGCTCTGTGATCCCGCTTGGCCGCTCTTCCCGGGGGAGCCCCTTTCCTTCCCAACGGGAAGAGCCGAACGGCTGCATCCTTCCCTGCCATGCACTGGGAACCTCTCAACTCAGTGGCTGCATCAGCGGCCCCATCCGTGCCCGTGCCGGCCCGAGAGCGCGTTGAGGTTGGGGATAGCGAGGCCAGGGCTGCTCGTGAGCTGGGTTTAACCCCTCGTCCCCTCCCTGCTGCAGGCACAAGGCAGGATTTACGGGAAGCTCAAGGAGGAGAACTTCTTTGGCCCGAAGGAAGAAGTCAAGCTGGAAACGCACATCCGGGTCCCCGCCTCGGCCGCCGGGAGGGTCATCGGCAAAGGAGGCAAAACCGTAAGCGAAATCCCAGTTTGGGAAGGCCGAGGGAATTGCGGGGCTGGTCGTGCCCCCACCAGGTGAGTGGGGGCGGGTTGCAGTGGGGACGATGGTGACAAGAGGGCTCCGTCCCCGGCTGCAGGTCAACGAGCTGCAGAACCTGACGGCGGCCGAGGTGGTGGTCCCACGGGACCAGACCCCCGACGAGAACGAGCAGGTCATCGTGAAGATCATCGGGCATTTCTACGCCAGCCAGGTAGGGCTGGGGGCAGCCGGGGCCACGGGCGCCTGTCCTCGCGGATTCCCTGGTGTCTCGTAAGGGTTGTGTCCACGTGGCACCTCTCCTCCTGCTGGGGTTTTTTCCCCCCCTCTGCGTAGATGTTTGTGGAAGGGATGGCTGTGAGGTGGCCCCTGGGGCCGGCTGCCTCGGCGGTGGCCGCGGCGGGAAGGAAAGCGGATTGCTCGAGTGCGTGCGCGCGCACACGCTTACGGAGCGTGACCTCCCAGTGCTCCCAGTTTCCTGAGGAAACCCGCCTGAAAAAGCGGCAGGAAGGGCTCTCCAGGACTCGCCCTGTCCACCGCCACCCCCGGCAACAGTCGGATCCGCAACACCATTCCCAGCGGGCTTCTCTTGCCTTGTTGTAACCACCAGGGTGGAGATCCTGCGCCCGCTCTCCCAATGCGCGGGCTGGGGCTCCCTGATTCTTCCCACATTCTCCAGGTTTTTCCCAACAACCAGAGTCTTTTCACAGAATCCCAGAATGTTTAAGGGTGGAAGGGACCTCTAGGGATCATCCAGTCCAACCTTCCTGCTCCAGTAGGGACATCCAGAGCACAGGGTGGCATCCGGGTGGGTTTGGAGACCTCTGGAGAAGGAGACTCCACAGCCTCCCTGGGCAGCCTGTGCCAGGGCTCTGCACCCTCACAGTGCAGAAGTTCCTCCTCACGTGGAGATGGAGCT
>JAVCKT010021499.1:0-14344 GCA_032273925.1 Rhynchotus rufescens
TCTTTGGACATCGGGACTTGCTCATCTAATTGAATAGGGCCACAAAACTGCTCAGCACTTATAACATCATCTGCAAATAACTTCTTTTTGGACCAGTGTTCATTACCATGCTCTGTGGCAGACACTGAAATAAATCCCTCTTGGCCTTTGTGGTTTTGTATGAATCCAGGAAAATAATAAAAAAAAATAAAAAAGCAAAATGCACCAGATCAGCTTTCTAAGCAGTGACTTTCCTTGCACTTTCCTAGAAACCTTGCTCTGCTTTTCCCATCTCCTGACGAGCCGTAAAGCATTGGATGAGCATATTTTTTCTTTTTCTCCTCTATGCAAGCTAATGTCAGTACAAGTCAGTTTATTATTCTAACTTAACCCTCTCATGTAAAGTGCATTTAAGGCACCTGACTTTGCTTTCTGAATGAAATTAGAACTGACACTTTGCTGAAAATTTAGTGTCTCTTTATTTAACTAGCAGAGGTTGTAAGTGAGCTGCAATGGGTTCGAGTTAAGAAGTTCTCTAGAGAGGAAAACCTATGGGAAGAGAAAGCAGCTGCAGGTGAAGTGGCCTTACAATATCTTGGAGATGCTCAGAGATATCACTTGCTTGGAGTCTTCAAATTCTACCTGCCCTGATGCAAAGGAGGCTTCATTTTTTGAAGATTTTTTTTTGTTTTCTTTTGCTACTTTCCCCCTTTCTTTTTAAGGGTCTTTATAGACGCATTTGGTGAAATTGAACCTGCACGCCAGGACATAAATGGGTATCATATGGAGTTTATTTTTATTATAAAGGCAGAATTGAGTGACTAGCACAGACAAATAATAATGATACTTGACATTAAGATGGGGAAAATCCCCACTCCTAAGTATGCTGGCTAGGTGCTTTGTCCTACAAACACTTCTAGTGGCTGCTGTGGTTCCATGCACCATGACCTTCCAGCAATGTTTCTTTCTAAGATATTTATTGGTTTTCTGAATCAAAGCAAAGATTGAAGAAAGAATAAAGAAAAGAGGCTGGAGGGAAGAGCCAGATCAAATGGAAAACACCTAATAGCCATATTTCAGAGATGCTTCTAAATGAGTCATCTGCAAAGTTACCCAGAAGATAAGGTGGCTTTGCAGATTTGGTACAGTCACATCAGCATTTGGAGTTGAGTTAAGAAAGTTAGAAAAATCACCAAGCAGAAGTCACTGTAGGCACATGCCACGCTAAGGTTGGTATATGGCTGTGAGATCTGAGATGTCCAATCAATGTGTTTAATTGGAAAATAGGGCTATATCAGAATCTGAAGTGTCTAGGTGTGACTTTTTTTAGATGCTGAAATTGTAACTCACAGGAAAACAGCTCCTTTATTCACAAAATTCTGAAGTAAAATATTTGGTTCACTTTACCGCACCCCTCTTCCATTTAATTTCTAAACCATTCAAGTGGTGCTCTCACTCATGCAAAGACATCTTTCTGTGAAGAATTAGATAAGGGATCCTCTAAATGCCTATGTAGCTTCAGCTACTACAGAAAGAATAGAAATGACCAACTAGGATAAGATACCTAATCTGGGATTGTTAATGCTGGCTAAAATGAATTCTACTCCTATTCTATAAACCTTACTTGCCACTTGCAAAATGTAGATCCTAGAACTATCACACTTCACACAGAGGGTTGCAAGGGTACAAGTCATTAAAAGTAATGACCTGTCAAGTGGACAACTTGAAAATGTTTTTTATGGTAGCCTAGCTTTGACTATCTGCAAAATATCTTCCCCCTTGATTCATAAAAGTCTGTCTTTCACATCTTCTGTTAAAGAAGGCTAATTGCTCTTTTAAATGTATAGAAGTCAAGGCCAGAGCTCATCTCATTCAACATGTCATTAGCCATGTGTTGTCCTCACTGTTGATATTGCTTTGAGGAATGGGCACAAGACTATCTGCAGCCCCTATAGCCTCAATTTCCCCATGCCCCTATCATTCCTATGATCCAGAGGGAAGATTTTCTTGGAAGTGGCAAGGAAAGGGGAGAAAGAGGATAACATATTTTGGCCACCACAGGAGAAATGAGTCCCTCAAACACCCTAGCAGAGTTCAGGTTGTTCAGGTTGAACACCAAGGGGACAAACCCTATCCCAAATCCTGCAAGGAACAGCTCTACATAAACAAATCACTCCACTCTCTGCACTTGAGTTGTGCATCTGATGGTATTGTGGTCATAACCTTAGTCCAGCCTCAAAATTTTCCACTTGTGTCTGCACCATGATTCCTGACCTTTGGCTGCTGCATCAGATTTTTCTTCTATTCTGTCACATCATATCTGAGATGCAAACCTCAACCACAGCATGCTCCCCTGCTTAAAATTTATCAAGAGAACATATGGTAGATCTCTTTATTATTTTTATTTTTTTATTTGATCATGAGCATAATCACAAAATTATACCACAAGATAACATGAGACATATTCATTTTCCAAAGACACCATTTCTGTCCTTATTTATAGAAAACTATATTTCACCATTTATTGTTGTTGTTGTTTGTTGTGTTTGTTTACTTGTTTTTTGTTAATTACCTAAGCAATCATGAAACTTAGGCCTTCAGATTCATAAGACAAGTAGTCAGTACTCTACGAGCAATTCCCATGGGCTGTGAGGTTTTATTTGAACATTGTTAATCAGAGGTACTTTGTTTAAAATGCTGAAAGTGCTGTGAAGAGTGCTAGCAAGCTTTAATTATTCACTGTCACTTCAGAAAACTAGAACTGTCCTCTTTTCCTCTCTGTTCACTTGTCAAGATTTAGGAAGAAGAAGGAGTGGGAGATGAGAAAAGTATTTGTGACACTTGCTAAGAATATCTTGGCAAGGGCCAGTTTCATTCCTTCTGTTATTGAAAGCAATCTGCTTATTTAAAACAATCCAAAAATGCAAAGCAAACCCTGACTAGAGCAAAACCAGCAGGTGTATATGATGGCAGGTGGAAGACGGCTTGCAGAGTAGATGTTCCACGGTATAATTTACTAAAATAACTAAGAAAAATTGAAAAACTAGGCCAACAACTTCTGAGAGAAGTGATAGGTCTTGGTGTGCATCTTGAGATGCAAAGGGACATTTCTGTGCATAACTGACCTTGCTTAGAAGAGAGATGGAGAAATGAGGCAAATAAGAAGGTTTATAAGACACTGCCAAAAGGAAGCCTGCAGCATAATCCTTGATCAGTCATCCTTGCAAAGGAGCAAATATATGGGTCCTCTCAGAGGCAAAAAGAAGAAAGACTTCTAGGGACCTACAGGAGGTTCTGTGGAGGGGATTGCAAACTAAAGATCCTCTAGGAGTTGTTGGACTGAGAACAAACCAGTTTGTTTTGTAGTCCTTGCAAACGCACAGCAGGAAGGAGATCTCTGTATGAATACCTACATTTAAATGTAGGAGCATCTTTTCTGGTAGATCTGAAATTCTCAATTCCAGAAGCTCTTTTTTTTTCCATTTGGAAAAGTAGGGGTTGTACCTACCTCATCACGTCCAGCCAGGAAGTGAGAGAATCTACCCATGCATTACATCACAGCTGCAGTAACAGCTGGTATCTACAGTGGTGGGCCAAGTTCAGAGAAATGTCTTTCTATACTGGGCATCAAAAAGATATGCCATGGTAACACTGCTCAGGCTCAACTATGGTCTCTGTTTCCACCAAACTTGAACATATGAAGAGAGAGTAGCTGCTTTTTGGTGGATCTTAATAGACATTTAACATTGGTCCCTGTTCATGCACTTGTGTGTTAAGGGAAAATGCTGTTGCATTCCTGTTACTCAGTTGAGGAAATGGATGTTTTAGCTGCTAATGTTTGCCGTTGCTGTTTTTCGTCTGCTTCCTTATTCTTAACCTCAAGATCATCAACCTTTTTATTCACAATTTGCCTGTGAAAAGAGCTGAAAAACCATTTGTGCTAGATAAAATACTTTGGATTGTTTGAAATTACATTGCTGTGTTTCCAATTAGGTTTCTTTGCTTTTATCTTCTTTGTGTAATCTATTCAGTCCCTCCCACTAATTAGAACCTTATTTGCCTTTTTTTTTCCCTTTTAAAACAGTGTTTATCATTCGCATTGTTCCTTGCATCTCTGCTTAACAAGATTGACTTCTGTTATCTTTGTTTTTTAAATATATGTTTACATTTTATTGGCACAGATACTTGTTTAAACGATCCAACTATTCATTACAGACCTTATGATTTTCCATAGTAAATTTTCTAGACAATCAACTCCGATCAGCATTGTTTTTCATCTCATTCTGCATTCTTTCAGACAGTTATGTTTTATGAAAAGCCCAATACTTCAGATTATTACCTTTCATACATAACATTCCCTCAGAATCAGTGGATATCTGATGATATTCTGATGGCTAGACCTCCAGATGTTTTATTTTATTTATCATACTTGGCCTGTTTTCTAGGACTGAGTCCAAAATAGTCTCTAATCTCAAGAGTTGCTCAACAAATTCTGAAAAGGTCTGGGGAAATATATTAAGGGAAAGAAAAATCTATCCACAAAGCACAATTCTGCAAATCCTACCATTGTCTTTGTGCAGTTAAAATATATGTTGATCAATAGTGACCCTGTAATAAGATTAATAAGGAATTTCAAAACATACTTTGGAGAGAGTTCGAGAATACTCATGCTTTAAAGTATAAACTATTTTCTAACTAATGCAAATCAAGAAGAATATTTGCAAGGGCAACTTTCCATAATTGTTGATGGTGAGATTTCTGGACATTTTTTCTGAAGCAGACAGCACTTGCCTCCACTCAAGATTCAGATGGGCTCTGGGGAGGTGTTATCCATCATCCACAAACAAACAGAAGAAAAAAGGTGAGAGGAACTGAATGTGAAAAATAATGTGGCATCTTTCTGTCAATGTGATGCCTGGCAAGGCTCAGAACTGAAGACTTCCTTAGAGAAGGACAGTCTGCTAACACCTGAGTTAAGCAGGAATGCTTAGAAGAAAAAAAAGTAAAGACTTAAGTAAAATGAAGACTAAGGAGCCCAAAATTAGGCAGAAGAATAGAGAGAGTAGTTTTGTAATTAACTGTTTCAATTTATTGAATAAAGATACTAACATAACTTACTTATTGGTAAGCATATTTTCATAATAAAATTGTCTCTGGAAACCAACATTTTTTAGTTTATCTTCTTTTTCCCTGTTGTTCCACCCTGGTTGTAGTAGCCAGCAGAGATGAGAGAGCTCAGAGGTTGGGATTTAGGCACCTGCAGTCAGGAGGAAGGTCTCATGTTTACACATACCAAGCTTTCTTCCACCAGGCAACGCAGCCATCCCTGATAGTGGACAGCACCATCTGAAGAATGTCGTGGCTTCATGATCCTGAGCAGATGTCTCCAACACTGGAAACCACATTGAAACAACACAAATCACTCCCAGTCAATGTGTCCTCTTTTCCTACCCACCTCAGTGTCACAATGGAGAATTTTCTATCAGTTCAGGGCTAGGAGAGGCATCTATGGTGGGCACAGCGGGTGCTGGGTTACCAGTTTTATAGCATCATATATGCTATGCAGGGAAAGAAAAGTAATGATAATAATTCTCATAATGCCCAGTTACATCTCACTACTTCCAGCCCTATGAAGGTAAACTAATCTCCCAGAAGACTACAGATGAAGTCAATGCAAAGAGAGAGGAAAAAAAAAACTATTTCAATTTTAATTTCACTCCAGTGCTGTGCTAAACTTCAGCTTTTATGAAATCTCTAGGTTAGTAAAGCAGTTTTGCAGCAATAAGCATTAGATAGACAAATGGCAAAAAAAAAAAAAAAAAGAAAATCTGTTCAATCCTTTTTATCAGAAGAAACAAAGTGTAGTTTCACTTTCCCAGTACCTAATACAATCTTTTTATAGATTCATTTTAATCAGTAATTATCTTATTTTTCTCCTCATACACTCTGCTTCCTTAAGTATCGATAATTGATGCAGTGATGCAGCACTGGAAATCACAAATTTAATGCCACAGGCAAATCTCTTGTCACATACACGTATGCAACTACAGGTTCCCTGCTTGGTTTCTGCAGGTCTTCAGCTGAAGTCTGGAAGCATGAATACACACAGAGCTGAACACATAATTAAACACAGTCCAATCTTGTCTAGTTGTTCTGCAGTTCCTCTCAATAGGTTTTGCATTCACGATTTTCTGCTACCAGGAGATCCAAATATCAACAGTGCTTTCAGGAGGCAAATGGGACAGAACTAATCAGAATTCTTTGGATTTCAAGGATAATTTGGAGCCTTCTATATTTTAAGACTTTTCACCCAAATAATGTAGAAATGTCATTCTTTCAAATCAGATTCCAAACTGACAGTTTGAAATTCATAACAAAAAAGAAAAAAAAGAAATTTGAGGATTTTCCCACCCCACCCCACTTCAGGCAGTTTCCAGAACTTTTTTTACTACGACGGCCTGCGAGGACTCTTTATTTTTACAGCTGTTGCATACCTAGTTTGCCTTGTTGGAAGACGTACACGCGGTTCCAGCGATTCTAATCTTTTCATTCCAGGAAAGGAACCAGCTGTAAATCCACTGAAGCAGGATCAGGATACAGCACCCAGCCTTTTGTTCTGCTCTCCTGCTGTTTAAGACTTCCCTTGAACCACGCTCACACTCAGTCATTCCGTCGCTAATCCAGAAGCCTCAGTTTTAAGCATCCCTCTTCATCCCAAAATCTCATAATTCTTACCTCAGTGGGCCTCTAAAGACAACAATATTATGGATTTTCATGATCTTGGGAGCTACCCATGCAAAGCAACTCTTTGAAACTGTTTTCTGTGCAGAGACTGAGTTTCTCCCACTCCGAGCACCCAAAGAGTTTGCATCTACTCCAGATTTCACCAAGGATTGGTAGGGATAAGGATCTCCCATGGACACACCCTATTCGTGCGTGATGATGTGAATTCATCTACATGAAGAGCTTGTAGAGCTGAACAGCACAGATTTTTTCCTCTATACTCCAATCAATCAGTCTTGCAACTACCCCGTTAGCTTTTCAATATATGTTAGGTTAGAGGAAGAAAGATAAAAATCTCAGAAGCACTTAGGAAAAAAAAAAAGTCAATGATTGCACAGAGTGGTGATTTCCCAGTACCTATGGAAAACTGCTCATGGGGTCGCTTAGCAGTGGTGGGACTGGCACATCCAAGATGGGGCTTTCCCAGGTCTTCATGGCAACCTGGTGCGTCTGTACACAAACGCCAGGACTGCTTAGCAACACCTCCTGCCAATCCGGGTAGTAGCAGCGTCTTAAAACGTGTGCCGCTCACTCCAGCTACCCCTGCAATGAAAATATGTCATCAAGGAAGAGTAAAACCCCTGATGGGATGGTGGGGATGAGATGGAACAGGACCTCCCACCCTTCTTCCCACAGCAATATTGCACGCCTTTGTTGTCTTGGCTTTGGCAAGTCTAACTTGGGCTCCTGCAAGCCCTCCTATGTCCACAGTGAAAGGTGATATATGTGATAGCTATGTGTATATGTTGTGAGAGGGGATGGAGAGCATGAGGCAGTTTTGCAACAGAGACAGCAGTAGTTTCTATAGCCAAAAGGTCAAAAGACCTGCAGCATTTTTACAAGACATGTGCTATTATTCCCTGATATCCCAGATCAGGGGTGACCCAACAAATAGAAAGCTGGACACTTGGCGTGGAAGGAGACTACTCTTGTCAGAGCAATGGTATAGAGGGATTCTGAGACTGAAGGTCACAACACAGAGCAACCCTGTGGCCTTCAGGGCACTCTTCTGCACTGCTCGACTTAAGCCTGGATGGAGAAAGTATGCCTGAAGGCTGCCCATGACCGAGGCCCAACTCTCTTGTTGAGGCAAGGTCAATTTCAATGGTAGTATTGCCACCCAGTAAAGAAGAGTCTAGAAGGGCCTGGGCCAGCGTGGAGGTGACCTAGTACATCCATGCAATGCAGCCCTTCGCTATGCACTGTTCTTCACTCCAGTCAAAAAGGCTATTGAATGTAGGCTCTTACTGTATGTTAGAGAGATACCACTTACCTGGGGACACCTTGCTAGATCTCTTGTCCCCACACCATACTGCACCTAAAAAATCTGTGACTTCTGTTTTAGGAAAGGCCAAAGATTATTTTCCTGACAGGAGTGGAGTTATAGGAGGTGGGCATGTGCGTCAGTATGACAAGTAAGCATAAACTGTCATAGTGTGATAGTGTCTATTTTCCACAAGATTAGTTTAAAGATGACAGTAAGCTAAGTATTTGTTCTTTCTCTCATTTTCTTGAATGCATTAAAATGGGATAAAAATCCAGGGTTTGGTATGCAAGACTACTGAGTGGGTATTAATAATTCCCAATCAAAACTCAAAGACAAGACATCCCCAGTGTCTTAACAAAAATAGAAAATATCATAAGTCAGGTTTTGGAAAATAAATTATTTGGGACTTGCAATACCTTTTAAACAACTACTATTAGGGAGCTCTTCCTACAGACACCTTTCAAATGTTGTTAAATATTCTGATTACCTTTCACCTAAAAATTACCCAAAAGGCTGTGTGGCTGTATCGAGCTTTAGGAGAGCAGCAGGATTTCAGCTGTTAATCTGCTAAAAGGAGGACATCTCTGGCAAAGTCTCTAATAAGGTCCTTTTGTGGAACTAGGTGAGATTTTTCTACTCCTAAATGGATACCATAGGATCAGATTAAACGCAGATATCTAAATTTACTCCCACCTCTAGAAGCATTTCAGCCCTGGGATTAATACCACCTCAACTTCATGTTGATAATATGTCAAAAACTATAACCAAGGGAACTAGACTGCACAACACATGTTTCCTCGACCTGCATCCAGTAACCCCTCATCCCTAATTTATATTTCCTGCTCCTGTCTGCACTATATTTGTTTCAGTTGCACAAATGTCAGCAGAAGGTGACATCAGCTGGTACACATGCTTCAGAGACAGTTTCCAAGCACAGCTCATAAATATATTTCTTTTTTTACTTTTGGCTATGTCTTGGCCTTTCTAGTCGTGATACTCTACCCTGCTCTCCACGTCTGCAAATACTACATCTCTCTAAAAGCCATGGCCCTCTCTGTGCCTTTGATCCTTTTGTCTGGGCTAAAGAAACGCAGTGTTGATATATAAAGCGTGTGTGATACATCAGCCTGGTAGAAAGCTCCTTAGTGTATTAGCCCTCTTCTGGAGGAGTGAGATTTTTGTGGTATGATGCATAGAGTCAAACCTGCCAACATTCCCTGGAAAGTGGGAATAAAGGGGAAAAAATCTCAACTTATTATTTGAGATTTAAACATATAATTTATACATCTTAATTACTAAGTAAACCATCCGTTCAGCTCATTTCCAAGGTAGCAATGGGACCCTGCAAATTGGGTATTGGAAGCCATGGATATGGATGCATTTGGGGTGTTTTTCATGGTGCCCCTGAGCAGGAACATCCAGAGGGGAAGGAGGACACATGCCAGAGCAACACAACATCTGGCTGTCCTGCGTGTCCACCCCATCCACAGCTGGCCATGGCACAGCCCTACAGCCCCATCATCTCTCTCCAGGGTTTTCCTTCTGTGTAGATGGCTCCTACACTATCCTCAGCCGCTCCACGCACAGGATGCCACTAAGACCATCTCCATGTGTCAGTGGCACTGCACCAGACTGGCCTATGGCCCTGCGCAGCACAAGGACAGGGAGTGACAGAGGAGCCATGAGTTGTGTCATTTGCATTCCAGAAGCATGAGTAAGTCCACTTCCAAATACAGCAGCCACTTGCTGTCGAGGGCTGCAGGACCATTCATCCCAAGGCATGCGTGGTTTGCCTGTGCTGTCATATGTCATTACTAATGTTGGGTTCCCTCCCAAGCGGAATATCACCTCCTGCGAGTCAAAGCCTGGCTGGTATTTAAGCACACCAAAGATCTATCAACTATGCCCCGTACAAATGATTCTCCCACCCCATAGAAGTCATGAAAGGCTTGTCAACCTTTTGCTCCCACTCTGAAGACCATTGCAGAAATACTTTTCCTCTCAGTCTGGTTGGTCAGAGTCAGCCTATAAAAGCAGCCCCTCCAGGAGAAATGCAGATGACTTGTCTCTGAAAGAATACACATCCTACCACTGTGCCAGGGAGCAGGAGGTCAACTATCCAACACACAAAACAAAAGCCTCCTGTGCTTGCTACTAAGCCACAGGGCTGATCAAAGATCCAAAGATTTTCTTAGTTAAAACTAGAAAACAGATCCTCGAAATAGATATGATTTTGCATTGGACCAAGTCCCAGGCTTGATTTTGACCTTCCCTCATCAAGCTATCCCTTTCAACTGGAAATCACTGTTTGGAAGCCTTTGGCACACAGTGCAGGCTTATGCTAAAGCTACTAAAGAGCAAGCTAGTAATTTCTGAAACCTGAAATGCTGGGATGGAATTCAATTGAACTGCTTGTATTGCTTTTGCCCAACTTGTTAAATATCTTTGTCACAATGAAATGTGGATAGCTGGTGTACAGCTGCAGTGCTAAAGCATTTAGTGTCCTCTGCTACAACATGCAAGCTGCTGAGGACAGCAAAGTCTTTGCTAGCCGTGGACAGCATTGCAAAACAAGGCTGAAGATATATGCTTTTTTTTTTTTTTTTTGATTGTGAAAACTGAGGCAAGAGAACAGGCTTATGAAGATGGTGTTGGGCCAGTCTGAGAGGCTTTGAAAACCTCCAGTGTAAAATCATGCTCACTAAATCCTTCAGTTTTGTTATAAAACAAACCATTAAATGGATGAGAGGGGAGGGAATTGTACTAATGTTTCCTTTTTTCTAATTCCACTATCCAGTCTCAGCTACCTAGGGAGCAAATGCAGAGCCATTGTCTAAGAGAGGAGGGGAAAAAGGATACCTATACACAGATGTGGACATAAGCGTTGTCTCTCAAGCCTCCTCAGAACCTTACAAGAGACACTCCAAAGGAGCTGTGCTCACACAGGGATCCTAGCCATGGCATGGCCTTTATGCCACTGGAAAACTGCTTGTTTACTTCCTGAACTTCATTCAAGACTTGACTAGTAAATGTCCACAAGTATCACAGGTACCCAGATCAGTCAAGCTGAGGACTAATGGACAAGCAGAGATTCATCCTCTGCTCATTCTGCAGGAACTTGCAGCAGCAAATGAGTAGTGACTGCCTTGTCTTACTGTGATCCTGATTTAGTTTCTTCTTGGAGAGATTTTTTTTTTTTTCTCTTTTAAGTGATTTTCCTCATGGTCTTATGGCTTCTCTTTTGTTTGGTTTGGTTTAGTTTGGTTTTCCAAGAGGTTTCAGAAATGGAGCTGGCTCTGTCCACAAACCCACACTTAATCAGGGTCAGAGCATCTTGCCTCTTCCTGCCTCCCAAACCACTGCGTCTTTCTTTACAAAGACCATTATTTAGCCCCCTACATAGAGCGGGTTTTGGCTTCTCTAACAAATACCCCTGACAATCAGTACCCGTTGTTAAGGATGACGCAGCCCCTATGTCTGCTAAGAAATAGGCTGAGACCACAAATTCATTTTGTATCAGTCACCACTAGTACACTAGAGTCCCAAACAAAACAGGCCACTCTCAAGCCTGTGAGGCAGAGGATAAAGGAGGAGGTTTCATTTTACCTCGTCCATAAGACAATCTCATTCAGCTTTGATGGTAGAGGTTACATGTCCATTTTGGTACCCTTCCTCAGAAGCAGAAAAGTGGGATAACAACAAATGCTGACTTTTACAGTTGTGTACAAGGCAGGCAAATGACAGGACTTAGGTGGTTGCAGCACTCCATGTGTTGCATGCACAGCCACTTACCTCCACAACAAATGCCACAAGTTAGATGGTCTCATCCTGTAGACCAGATCTAGCCTATGAAACCCCAGCTGAGCCCAGAATGAGAAATACAGCAGAGAAGCAAAGGATAAATCAAAAAATAAAGACTCAGACTAGGTTTAGGGATAGTTCTTGTGAGCTTGCTATTAAATTCCATGTTTTATAAGGACCATGGAACCAAACAAGATGAGAACAGAGGTTTCACCTCACTTTTTCTGTTAGATGCAATGACACAGCCAGACTTGTGGTATTTCATGTAAAGTGATCAGAGAGGGCTATAAATTATTGACTTTCATTTCTTTGCCATGTACTCTGCAAGCTGATATATTCACTTACTTTGGGGAATTGAAGTAATAGCAAAGATATATACTGGAGTTGATTTCAAGAAATAGAAAAGACTCTTGATGGAAGCTGTGCCGGATGAGTAATTTCTGCTCACGAGTCTGACCAGACATCTTATTCTTCTATTCTCTCTGTATTCAAGGTCTTTCCATGCCTTTTCTCTTCACCTACCGCTTTTCCATGCCTAAAAGCATCACCATCAAATTATATTTATCCCATGGATAAAAGTGCAAACATGTAAAATAAGATATCTTCTATTTTCTTCACACTTATTTTCTTTTATTACTTGCAGAAATTCTTCCTCACTGAAAGAACAGCATCAGCAAAGAGAACACCGCCCGTTTTATTAAATCCACCATGAGCAAAAGAAGAGCAGGGTAGGGTCAATCAGGGCACAGGACTTTCAATGCCCTACCAAGTCTCCTCATTCTAGGAAGATATCCAAGGGCTTGCCTTGCTCTTTCACAAATGAAGGTATTTTTATATGTTTCTGATAGGCCTATTTCTGATAGACTATCAAATGATCTAGTAAAATCCAAAGGGAAAAAAAAATAACACATATCTTCTGTCAAGTGCCCCAGGGCATAGAGGGATAACCTATATGGGGCAAACTTCTGTTTCTGTTCAGTAACCCCCTTGCTAATCCAGGCAGGATTTTATCATGCCTTTGCAAGAGAATCAAGCAGCCAGAAAATGGCAGAAGAAATTAAGAATAATAAAAGTTATTATTTATTAAACAATGACTTACAGTTGAGGTTCCACTGCAGCAGGACCATATCACCTGCAGCAGAGGAAAATGGAGAGGATTTGTTTTGCTGTTGCAATGGTGTACCAGTCCTGTGGCTAAGTAGAGCATTTAAGGTCTCCAGGCCTTTGGTCCAAGCCTATAATCTCATGTTATGAATAGCATCAAACTCACAAATGTACTGGGTAAACAAAATGTGTGGAAGTAAGTAATTCTCCCAACCAAGTAACAGTTATTCCATTCCTTTGGGTCTTGGCATGCCATGGCCTCAGGCTCAGATTATTTCATGCACATTTTGCTTCTTTGTGGCCCTGTGTGAGGTCTTTCTAGAGCTGAAGCTGGAGGACGGCCAAGGTGTCAAAGGGACACCTTTCCTCTGAGCTGTTGAGTGGAATGTCCTAAGTTTATGAACACTGGAGTAATTCTAGGTATATGGCCCTCAGGAGCGCTATCAATCATGGATTTTCATTTCAAACTCTCCCTAGTTTTTATGGCACTTCCCACGGCTGCATAAGAGAAATGCTGTCACTCCCAGCAGATCACTTCGGCTTACTGCAGTTGCTGATCTGGGTGCTAAGTTATTTTTAGTACCCCAGGGGGAGACCCTAATAGATTCCTGATAAGGACTGTGGAAATTCAAGAATGAGAAGCCTCTCAAATAATTCAAGTTTTAGCTAAAACTAGCTGTTTCAAGGCCTACTGGGACAGAACCTGCATAACTAAATGTAACTGTCAACTCATTTTTTCAAGGAACATTTATTTATACACTGCAAAAACTCAAGGCAGTGATAGAAGGGGGTCCAGGGAGTTTGTGTGACATAGTGCTAATGTCTGAGGTACTTATGAGTATCTAGATTTGTCTGTCACTTACAAAGCACTATAAATCAGTTTTGAAGGTACTGACTATCTTAGGGAATATTCTCCTTGTTAGAACAGCGTTACCAAGGAAAGAAAACAGAAAAAAAATCTGACCCACTAGAAGATACACACAAAGATGTTTTAATACCTAAACACCAAACAAGCCTCTGGGAAGGAAACAGCTGAATTTAAAACAACCATTTTTGAGATAAAGACAACACTAAAATTACTGTTGAACATTATCCAAAAAGGCAGATAATGCCTAGATTACATCTTCAAAGTTTTATCGCCTTAAGCTAAAGGAAAAAGAGAAGCGGGAGCGTAGGCTCACAGGGAGAGAGATTTATTTTCCTAGGACTGTCATGAGCTATGCTGACTGGGACTCCAATCTCTGGTATGTTTAATATGTAGATTGACTTAGGCTCTCTCAGTAAGTAATTTAGCAAAACAGCATCTGGAAAAAAAAAAAAGAAAGAAAAAAAGAAAAAAAAAGAAAGAAAAAAAAAGGGCAGGGAGGAAGGACGGACGGACGGACAGATGGAAGAGAGAAGACGGAAACG
>JAVCKT010021499.1:18408-37832 GCA_032273925.1 Rhynchotus rufescens
CCCCCCCGCCCTTTTTCGCCCTTTCCAAGTGATTTTCCCAGGCAGAGACATATTTAATAAGGGCCGTTTATTAGGAGGGCGCCTTGAAGGGTCGCCCCCGAAGCCCCGTGCCCGCTGAGGACGCGGAGGCGGCACTTAAGCCGCGCTTTAAAGGCAGGAAGCAGGCGCGGAGGCCGCCGCCAGGCCCGGGGCAGGCGGCAGCGCCCGAAAACGGGAGCGCCGGGGAGCGGGGGTGGCCCCGCGGCGGCGGGGCGCGCACGGGCACCCACGCGGAGGGGGGGCCGCCGCACAAAGCGCTTTTTGTGTCGCGCCCTGTCACAAGGGCCGCGTTGTTTGCTTTGCCGGCTGCGCCTGTTACTCGG
This sequence comes from Rhynchotus rufescens, assembly GCA_032273925.1. Classification (NCBI taxonomy): domain Eukaryota; kingdom Metazoa; phylum Chordata; class Aves; order Tinamiformes; family Tinamidae; genus Rhynchotus; species Rhynchotus rufescens. The sequence goes on from JAVCKT010021499.1 coordinate 18,771, forward strand.
CCTTGCAAGGGCCCGTGTTCGACAGGAGTTATAAGTCACCCGCCACAACAAACATTTGGGTTTTCTCGGCCTCGGGGGCTTTCGCTGGCCGTGGGCACCGTGGAAAAATAATGTGCTCGCTCAGAAAGGAGCACCAGTAGCGGCATGACAAGCCCCGGTGCATTAAATATCGAGTGACACGAGGGAAGAGAAAAAAAAAATAAAAAAGAAGGAAAAGAAAAAAAAGGAGCTTGTGGCTTGTGGAGGGGCGCTCGGGCCCAAAGTCCCGCTGCAACTTCGCCTTCGCGCCCGGCGGGCTCTGTGAGGGGGGTTAGTTACGCGCTGCGCCTAATCCTGCCTTTCCAGGCTCTCCCTTGGGTCTGGGGGCGGGCGCGGGGGCCCGGGGAGGCAGCGGGCCCGGGGCCGCGGGGACGGGCGCTCGTGGCCGTTGGTGCCCGTGGGGACGGGCGCTCGTGGCCGTGGGCGCTCGCGGCCTCCCCGCCGCTTCCCGCGGCCGCGCTGGGCAGCGAGGCGCGGGGGAGCGCAATTCGTTTCCAAGTACGGGTTTTCCAGGGAAAAAAAAAAAAAGAAAAAAGGAAATCGCGCAAACCCTCCCCCAGTTTCCCGGGAAGCCCCCAGGAGGCACTGTCCCAGCCCGCGCCGTCCCGGGGGGAAGGGGCTGCGCTCCCGTTCCCGCGTGGGCGCCTCGGGTCCCTTGGCGGAGGGGCAGGTCTGGGAACGACGTGGGGACACAAACGGATCTCCCCACAGCTGGGGGCCCCGCGCGCCGCGGCTGGAGGAGAACGGGGAGACTGGGGAAAAAAACGGCCCCTTTTAGAAAAAAGGGGCCCGGGCAAAGTGGAGGGGGGGGTTGGGGGGCCAGCGGCTCCGCTCTGACCTCCCCGACAGGGGGGCGAGTTGGGGGGCGGGGGGAGAGGCCGAGCATGGGGCTGGGAAACCCAATAGCCCTATTTTATTTTTTTTTAATGTCTGCGCCCCCCCTCCTGCTCCTGCCGCTTTCACACGGCTAAAGCGCTCCGAGTGCCCTTTCAAACAAGAGAGAAAGAGGGAAAAAAAAAAAAAGAGAAAGGAAGAAAGAAAGAAAACCATCCCCTTCAAGTTCCAAACGGGCACTCATCCCCTTCCAGGCACCTCGCCAAGATCTCCCAAGCCGCCTACCTGGCACTGGGGCTTAAGTTTTCCCGAAGAAGTGAGTGCAGAAGAAGGAAGCGGCGGGGGGGTGGGGCGAGGGGGGGGCTGGAGTAGCAGGACACAAGTTCCCAGCTCCGCTTCCCCCCGTGGCTTTTGGAAGCGCGCTGGGCAAGCGGAGCGGAGCTCGCGGCCCGTGAGTACCCAGGGGACGGGGCTGGAGCTGCGGGTTGGGGTGGGGGGAAAGAGCGGCCTGGTGGGATGCAAAAGAAGGGGGGGGCACTTGGGGGGGGGGCACTTGGGGGACTCGTCTCCCCGCGGCGCTGCAAAAGTCACAGCTGTGACTTCACCTATTAGCCCCGGTGTCTTTCCGAGGAGCTTGGCGGAGTTAAACATCCCACAATGGGCGCTCTGGGGCGCCTCGAGCCTGACCTCTACTCGGTTTTAATAGTTTCATAGGAACTTCATTAAATCAATTACTTAGTGAGCACATCATCATTTATTTGTAATTAGCACTGAAGGGCTTGATTTTTTTTTTCTTTTTTTCCTATTTTTTTTCTTTCTTTCTTTTTTCTTTTCCTTTTCGGCAGCCCCATTCCCAGCGGGGTTGGCCGTGTACTACAAGCACTTTTGTTTGCCGGGTGTGTTGACTCGGGGTATTATTCGGCCGCCACAATAAAAGTGTAATCTTCACGTCTTAATCTAGCGTTCCGGAGGGAAAGGAAAACAAACACGACTCGGACGAGGCGCGGGACCCCCCTTCCTCCCTCCTCCTCCTCCTCCTCCTCTTCCCCGGTGCAGGCTGCAAACGGGCGCTTCCCTCTGGGAGGGATTAGGGAAGAAACGGGGAGGGTGCCAGGCAGGTGTCCGGAAAATGTGGGGACCCATGTGTGGCGAGATGGGCCCCCCGCACCGGGCCCAGGGTGCCCGGGAAGGGTGGAAACGGCTCCCAAGGAGCGCGGGGTGCTGAGAGCGATGCCTGGGATGCCTGGGAGCAGCGCTGGGATGATCCCGGTCTGGGGCCGTAACATGGCAGCGACGGGAAGGGCCCCTTCCACAGCGGGAGTGCATTTGGAGCACCTCGCTCCAAAGCCTCCCAATGCTGCTGCTGTTAATCACTTACAGAGGATTAAAACCCATTCCAGGGGGAAATTCCCGTTTCCTCCTTGCAGGAAAGGTCCCAGTTCAAGCCCTTCAAGCCGTCCGAGCGGCTTGAGACCTGGCTGGGCTCCGGGGCCCCTGCGCCCCGTGCGGGACGCGCCGCCCAACGCTGCGTGGCAGCCAAAGGGGGCACGTGGAAACGGCGGCACGAAATGAAACACCAGCCCCGTCGCTTTCCGCTAGCACACACCGCCTAATTTAGGAATACTTGGATCCCACAAAAACGCAGGCTCTCCGTGGTGACGTCAAACGCCTCCTTGGAAGCCACGAACCAGCCCAAGGCAGCCCGGGCACCGCCGGCCCTCCTGCACGGAGCTTCCTCCACCCCTGTGCGAGCCGGGCTTTGCGCGGCGGGACGGGAGGCTCGGCCCGGCGGCCCTGCGGATTCCAGCTTCCCTGGGGAAGAGCCAGGGCCGGACTGCAGTGCCCGAGGTGCCTGATTTCCAGGGACAACCCTTTGCCGAGGCTGCTGGGCGTGCGCCTGGTGCCGGCACTGCTGCCCCATGCACAGAGAGGCACCCAGGGCCTCAGGGGCGCCAGGGGGTGAAATCCACAGGGATTTTTCCAGGGTTAAGGGGAAGAATTAAAAAAAAAATACAAGCCCCAAGCCTGGCAGGGGGAAGGCACCGGTGCTGGCACTCAGCCGCCCGAGCTCTCCAGGGACAGGGCCAGCCCCTCGTCACCGCGGCCAAGCCGAGGACGCGGCGGGCGTCCAGCTCTCCGCAGGGGCAGGCGCAGCCCGGTGTGCGCAGCCTGTTCCCAGGCCTTCCCTTTATTTTCCCTCCCCGGGTATGGGAGAAGCCAGGTCCGAGCCTGCAGGAGCCCAGGCTTGGATCCCTCCTTTCCTCAGGCCGCATCCGCGGAGGGCCTGGCCTTTGCAGCACTCCTTCCTCAGTGCCAAATGGAAACCAGGGGGGCGCTTTGTGCCAAAAGTCACCTCGGAGCGTTGGGAAAGGCCGGGAGCTGCAGGGAGGCCCACGGGGAGCGCGGCAGGCCTGGCAGCAGCGAGGGTGCCCGCGCACCCGCGCGCTGGTAGCAAGAGCACAGCTCAGGGCACGGCCAGGACAGGCGCAGGATGGCACCGAGCCCGGCCGTCACCGCCGGCTTTTTCAGGACCCCTGCTCTACGCTCGGAGCGTGGGAGCTGCTCCACGTTGCGGAGCTTGGGAGCAGCCGTCCCGGCTTCCCTGTCGGTGCCGTGCGACCCCGGCGCCTGCCACAGGGCCAGCACCCTTGTGGTGAGGGAAGGGCTGTGGCATCCTCGCCGAGGCACCGGGAGAGCAAAGGCACGGAGACGGATAAAACCCTGGAGAGGTAACCCACGAGGCTAAGCTTTGGGAAAACACCCAAGCAAAGCCAGGCTCACGCTTTGGCCGCAAGCAACCTAGGCTACGCAGCAGTAAGAACTGGCGTGGTGAGTGAGAAACTTGGCTGGAAATGCATCCGTGCTCCAGGGATCCTGCGCCTTGCCTTTTAAACAAATTATCACAAACATTAATTGGCGTGCACATCCACACACATGTGTGTGTGCGCACGCGTGTCTTTACAGGTGGCTTCTACTCTAGGCTACTCCTTGGCTTTAGAAAAGGTTAGGAAATTTTGAAGCACTCCGTGCAAAACCTACACCTACCTAGAGGGCCGGCCTCGACGGCTGGGGTGGCAACTGGTTCATTTCTTGGTGATGCTGCTGTTGATAATTTATTTAGGTGACCAGCGGGGCGACGTTATGCGCTGGTGACCAGCTCTGCGCTCCGTACATGTGCACATTTTGACTCCCGAGGATCTGCAGTTGTGCCTTGCCAAGGGGTGCCCTCCCTCCAGCAGTGCGAGTAGCTGCAGAGACACACTGAGAGTGTGCATCTCTATACTGCATCTCTATATAGATATATTTATATCTATGTATCTCTATATATCTATCTATATCTATCTATATCTATATATCTATATCTCTATATCTATATCTACCTCTATACTTAGAGATATGCCAAGTTTAGTAAAGCAGAAATAGACTCAGTTGGAGGAGTCCATCTCTCAATCAAAGATCATTTTAGCCTGAAGTCTCTCGTGGAGTGTGAAGGCGGCAGCTGGAGTCACTGCGCTAGGGCCCTAGGTGTAGGGCACGACCTTGCCCTTGTCTTTCTGTGGTGGCCTAGGAAAGGGTTTTAGAGAACTAGGCAGGCGATTCCTTGCTGCTGGCCAGCCCTCTGCTTGTGAGTGGTGCTGCATGGCCAGGGAGGAAAGCGCAAAACAGGAGCAGGGTTGTGGGCAGCAGGGACCGGAGTGGGCATTCCGGCGGTGTTCCCGGCACCTCTTGGTCTGGGCAGCTCCACGGGCACCGTGCAGGGCAGAGCAAGGTCCCTTAAAGGGTTTCCTCCTGCTGCTGCTCATAGCTCTGCAAATTTGCCTACTCCTGCTTGGGAAAGCGTCTCCTGTTTGGAGCCCCTTTGGGAAATCACTACGTCCTCGTTGCCAGTAGGGATTTCCAACTCAGCTCATTCCAATGCTGCCCTCAAGGCAAACCCAGAAGGACTTTTCTCCCACGCTAGAGAAATTTAAGAAAATCTTCCCCTCTTGCTGCCACTCGGCTGGCACAAATTCCATGCGGCGGAGCAGTTCCCCAGGCTACACCGAGCAGGCAGCGCTCGGGCCCTTCCCTTTGAGCCGTTTCAAGCACCAAAGCTCCCCTCTCTTCGCAGAGCCGTTTGCTCCTGGCAAGCAGCTTTTCTGCTGCCGGAGCGCTCGCTGCCGTTCACTCACGAAGCTCATATTATGTTCCGAAACGACGGCTCTTCGAGGAGGGGAGGCTGCTTTTATTCTATTTACCTATTCCTTATTTGCGTGCCGGAGCAAACGGCTGCTGTGGGAGCGGGACGCGCGCGGAGCTGCTGCCGGGACTCCCGTGTCCGCTGGCTTGGCGGCCCCAGAGCCAGGCGAGCGAGCGGCGCCTCGGGCAGCCCGGCAGCCTGGCAGGAGCGGGCAGGACGCACCAGGACACACCGGGGAGCGCGGGGCCGCGCGCGGACGCCGTCCCGCAGGCTCCGGAAGGCACCGCGGCGCTGCCAGGGCTCCCGCAGGCTCCGGCGCCGCTGGGGAACTGTCCAGCAAGGCTGCCTGCGGCACCGGCCCCTTCCCTCCTTCCTGGTCAGGTGTGAGCTGCAAAGCAGCGGCTTCGTGTCAACTTGCCAGCCCATCGGTGAGGCTGCAGTGGACATATAGGCATAGGTGTGTGCTCAGTTACTGCCTATGAGCTCCTTTTACTGCTGTGTACTACTAACTAACTAACTAACTAACTAAGCACATGGCATCTCAGAAGTCCTTCTCCAGTGTTCACTGGGACACACACGTGGCCGTGGGACATTTGCTCAGCCAACGTGGTAATGCCTGGTTGGCATCCCGGGCAGTGCACACACAGCCTAACATTAAATCACCTGCACGCTGGTCTAGCTCTTAGCATGAGGGGGGCTCTCCAGGCTTGTAACTTCACCGAGGCAAGGAACTGGCCCTTGCCACTTGTGGCTTCCGAAAGAAAGGAAAAACCAGACTAACTGCGCGAGGAGCTGCTGCCCCCTCCTCTGCCCTGGCACCTCGCGACGCGGCAGATTGCCTCTCCGGCCCGTCAGGCCCCGCAGTCGGGCGGCTGTCAAGAACTGACTTTCCCCCCTTTGGTATTTTGGCTCCGGATCTCTGGGTTGGAGGCGGCGTTTTTCAGCACCTGTTAATAATTTTTTAGCAGATGCTAGAAAGGAAAATGTCCAAATACAGCAGATACAATCTGCTGCAGCCTGGGTCAAGCACGGACTACTGAGTTCATTTGCCTGAGAGATGGAGGTTTAAGCTCCGTCCGTTGCTTCAGCACTACACTGTCTTCCTTGAAGACGGTGGCCAACCTACCGTCTTTGTTGCAGAGCAGATCCTCGACGTGTGCAAGGTCTGCTCGTTCAGCTGGAGTTCTCAGCAGCCCCGCCATTGCTGACAAAATTTTATTGTTTATTTTATTTGCAATCCAAAGGAAACACTGTTTTGATTCAGTATGTGCAGGTCCAAGCTGCAGCTTGGCCATGGGAAGAGTTCGGAAGCTCTGGCTTCCCAGGAATCAGGTCGACACCAAGTCTTGCCACCCTTCAGGCAATTTTCTGCCCCACAGACTAAGCTGGTCTTTGCTAAGCAAGTCCCCTGTCCTCTTCCACGTGCTTTTCTTGTGACAGTGTGTATATTTTAATCTGTTAGCAGTATTGGCTCTCATAGCCTCCCCTGGTCAGCAGGAAGCAATGGGACCTTGGAGTGCCTCTTGAGAAGCAAGAGAAATAAATAAAAGGAAACAGAAACAATAACAGTGGGTGTAGCGTCCAGCACAGTTTTCCATTAGGCTCCGAAGGCAAACGGCAATAGATGTGGAAGGCTGTAGATTGCCAGAATGGCTAATAAGGTTTTATCGCCCTTGCCCATAGTAATGGCTAGGTAAAAATATGGATTTCTTTCTTCTGCATCCGAGGCTGACACGAGGCCTTCAGCAGGGGAAACTCAGCATGACCAGTGCTCACGGAGCGCGTGGGAGCGCTGGGGCTCCTTCCTCCACCCTTTGGCAGCAGCTGTGTCCCACGCAGGCCGCACACGGCGTCGGGCAGCGACGGGTCTCCGTGCTGTGGATGGCCACGGCAGGAGGGCCTGCGCCGCCTGCCTCCACCTCTCCAGTCCGTCTGTCCTCAGCTCCACTAGCAGACGATGGGCACACACGCTCCCGACTTATCCCAGGCCCAGAAGTTGCCTTTGAGCTCTCTCTTTCTGTCTCTTGTAAAAAATAATTAGTTCCAAACATACACACAATTATGTGGTCAGAGCCTTCAGGTGAAATCAGTCGGTCCAGGTGAACGCTTTTCCCTCCCGCTATTGTTTCCCTGCTCGCGATACTCCTTTTCAAGTTTGGAAACTGAAGTTATTTTCCTGCCAATGTTTTTGGCTCCCATGTGGCAAACACTTCTCTTTCCAGTGGAGCAGGAGCCAGCGCGGCTGCCTTGAGCGCACACCAGTTATGTGTATCCTACCAATGCTTCCACAGGCAAAGTGAGCAGCTCCGAGGTCTGTTCTGCTCCACTAATCCACTAATGTGTTGCCCCTCAGTTTTCCTACAATTATGCAGTAACATAAGGCAAAGCACTGGCTATTTTTACCTCTTAAATGAAATCTTGAGGACACGTATCTTACCTATGAAACGTTTCCTACCTTTTTACTGTCACTCTTTAAGCCTGGATCTGCTCAGAAATGTGGCCTGTTAACATCTGAAGCTCAGACTTTCATATTAGTGTGTCTTAGTGACACTTCTTATCTTATTTGCCCAGGTCACAGATAAAGGGATAGTTTGTTCTAATTGCTAGTTTTGCATACTTAACCTGGGATCTGAAGTCGAAGTATCTCTCAGGCAAGTTCTTTGAGGCTTCTTCATCAATTTACACGATTAAAGGTTGTGATAGTGGGAAGTGGCACTATCAGGCCCAATTTTGGCCATTTTGGTAACACAGCACCTGTGGAATCTCTGCAGAAATCTGAAATTGCTTCTCTAGAAAGCAGAAAATGAAGATATTTCTGGTCCCTTCATGATCCTATGTGTCCATGTAGTGGTCTGAGCTAGTGCAATGAGTTGGGGGGCCCTGGTGAGGTGGTGAGTGGGCTGCAGATGTATGGTGGAAGTAGCAGTGTGTGCATGGCCTGCTCCTACCCTTTCCATAAGGCACCCAGGAGAGGCTCCTATGGGGATATGATTCCTGACTTAATGAGTCATCATCCATCCTGAACTACACTGATTGTTCTTAAGTAAGAAAAGCCAAAAAAACATAAAAGAGCCCAACAACAATTTTCTTTATTATTATTATTATTATTTTTTTTTGGTATGAGCTGTTCTCCTTGCTATTTTCACATTCTTTCAAAGATGAAAATATATAAAATTGACAAGTATATTAGTTAAATCTGCTTTTAATATATATGTTTAAGCGCCACATTTGGATAAGATCCATGCTTCAGGATGGATTTTACCCTGAACTGTGTTTATTTTGTGCAGCCCTTTTCCTAGGGAGAGGTCCCAATGCATGGTGACTAGAGCAACCTGTTGGAGATTAACTCATGTTTTCTGTCACGATGTTTCTGTTTGCCTCTATTAAGGGCCTACTTGAAAAGTCCCTAGTGCTAGAAGGAAGCGTGCTTCATATTTTGTACTCTAATGAAGAACAAGCCTAATATGGTCCATTTTCTGTTCCTTTTTCACCTAGTATGGACATCCTGGGCTCTGCTACCTTATCTTCTGCTACTCCTAGGGATGTAGCAAAGACCTCTTTATCTCACATGAATGCATCTTGGAAACCTAGACCTCAAATACATTTTGTGTGTTTCAATGTGATATATTTTTGCATGCTGAGTGAAGCTAGATGTATAGTGGCCAAGTGCCAGCTTCCGAAATCTGTATTTCAGGGTACGTTTCCAGTTTTGTTTAAGTCTTCACAAGATCATTGTTTACTGTGTTGCTAGCAGATTTCTGTTATACTTCTGCCCCTACGAGACATGCCCTGATGAGCGCTTATCTCTTGCCAAAGCACGTCTCCCATATTGTGAATAAACTGCAGCTTGAAGTTGCCACTTTTTGCTCACATTGCTCACTGTTTTATTTATTACGATGTTGCTATGGGTCTATCATGATAGACGTGGAGCACGGGTCTGTTCCTCTCAGAAATCACATGAAAAAATTATGGTGACCTGTCACCAGATCTGCCACCGACAAATCAAACAAGGTGGTTTGACATACAGTGTCATAGCGTGATAAACAGCTAAGTCACATGCCAGTTGGGACAAGCCCAAGCTGAAGTTGAAAAATAGCTGACAAAAATCCACGGTTGAGCTTCTAACTCAGGGCCTAACGCGCCCCTACAACTACATTCCCATAAATCCAACTCAGCTTTCCAAAGTGCTCGCTCTGCTTCGCCTCTGTGCTCTTCCTTTGGAGGCTACTTTCTCTTCTGTCGTTGTGCTATATGCCATAACCTGGCACAGATCTGAAGCCACCACAGTGGTTCACGCTGTGGTTGAGTGAGTCTTGGACCAGCCAAGGAGGTTTTGTGACAGAGGAGAGTACGGAGCCCGGCAGCCCACGGGTTTAGCGTGAGGGCAAGGGCTGCATGATGAACCAGGACCCTTTGCTTTCACCCTTTGCTTGTAGGTGAGGAAATGGAGACAGGGAAGGGAGGACTAACCAGCCTGAATCTCTCTTCTAAACCCGTCTCCGAAATCCTGACCTTGAAAGTAGTGCTGTTAAGTGGAAGGAAGCAGTCCTGTAGAAAGGCACCTGGTGGTTCTCTGAGTCCCAGCCTTATACGCTGAGAACCCACGACTGCATCATCCTCTTTACCTATAGCAGCGAAGGAAGGGGTGGTGAGATTACAACGAGCCGTGCCGTGACCAGCAAATAGCTCGGGACTCACACCAGGGCAACTAGATGGAGCCAAGTGCCTAGGAAGAGTCTGCAAAGAAGCAAAGGACGGGAATAAAGACAAGCCATCCCACTCCGAGTTTGAGCTCACAGTGAAACCAGGTGGTCATTTGTGCAGTTCTTACTCCAGCCAGCTCTGCCTGTGTCAGTGAGGCTTTGGCTTTGGCCTCGATGAGGAAAGCAGATTTTGGCCTCTGACAAGCACCGTGGTGGTAGATTCCTGCAGAAAACTGCCTCTGCTAGGTCAATGCTCCGGGCTTCACCAGGGAGCACACGGGGGGAAGGGACATCTCCAAGCTACAAATGGATTTCTCTTTCTTTTAAATGAGTGATTTGTTGGCTTCAGGCAAATGGCAGAAGGTTTTACTGAAAAAAAAAAAAAAAAAGCTTCTTTATGGGATTGTGGTTTTGCTTGGGGTAGCTGAGAGAAGTCTGTAAACCCCAGGAGCTCAAGGAGTTTGACAGGTTTGACAGGCCTTCCTGCTACTTATGAACAGGAGGCTGGAATGAGTGTTCCTGAGATCACCTCCCTGTTCTCATTCAAGGCATGCTGGCAAGGCAGGAGAGAAGGAGAGAAAGAGCAGCCTTCCTCCTCCTTCTCCCCCTTTCTATTTTCTTATTTAGACATGATCCTAGAAACTTGCATTTGTGAATCTTTCAAAGTTCATATTTTCTGGACTCGCCTCTATAATAAAATTCCCCTTGTGCCCCTTCCCTGGGAATTGCACTGGACCCTCAGGATGTGGTGGTCTTCGAGAGCCTTGAGCATCCTCAAATCTGTCAGACAATAATCACTAGCTGCAATCAGAGCAGCGCACCAAAGGCTGCGATAAACCAGAGAGCAGCTCCCTCACATCGACCACCTCAACACTGTCCTTCCCTCTTGCGCCCTTGTGCAGCCCGTGTCCCAAGGCGTGGGCACGTCTGCCTGACCTCACGTGTTTCCAGAGTTTGTGGACTGAAGGGCTCAGGTTTCTGCAGTAACAGCGGGGACTCGCGGGGTATTTACAAACTATCACTTTTGAGCACTGTCACTGAGCCTTGCCCCGGTGCAGGAGGTGGGAGGCTCAGGCTGGGGAGTGGGGCAAAAGGAAAGCCCGGAGAGCATCGGAATTCATGAGAAATGCACACATAAGAAGGATATCTCATTTCTTTGAATGCTTGTTATTAAATTTAAAAGGAAATCCATCGACAACTTCCTGGGAAATTAATGCCATCTTGTTAACCTCTGTCTGCAGTGAAAAGGTGCTTAGCTGAAATTCTTCCTATTCTGTGTTTTCTAATCTTGCCTTAGTTTAGTATCCAAACTAAAGCTACTGAAATGAGCTCTGAAGACATGAACAAGCTCCTTAAGGCAGCACAAACCCAGGAGATTAAGCTAAACTTCCTAGCTGGAGCAAATGCATGAGCCTTATCAAACACGCAAGCTGGAAAAGACTTCAGTGCTTCCATGTGACCCTGACAACCTCAGCCTACTACATTTTCAAGCTGCAAGGACAGCCCTCACACCTGGGGAGTTTCCTACCTCTCAAAGAGGAGCAGCTTAACTCCAGAGACTGGTGTAACTTCAACTCACCTTTGACAGCGCTCAAGTAGTCCACTACACACAGCTGGCCCAGATGGGAGGCTCACTGGCAAGTGCGTCATTTGGCATAATTTTTTTGAAGAGAAGGAGGAGAAGGAGAAGGAGAAGGAGAAGGAGAAGGAGAGGGAGAGGGAGAGGGAGAGGGAGAGGGAGAGGAGAGGAGAGGAGAGGAGAGGACCTCCTTGAGGCTTTCTTTCTCGTCAGCATTCCCTTTCCAGGGGAGCACAGTGGGAACATTGGGCTCATGTGACCAATGAATGCATCCTGACCCCAAACGAACCACAAGCATAACAGAGTTTATATCACACTTTCCTTTGGTGTATCATCAGACCACTTTATGGGAAAAGTTCTACAGAAAAGTTTTCCAACAGGAACTGGCATGAGGAAAAAGAACTTCCTCACTTCTGAAAGGACAGCCAAGTCATGAGGAGGTTAAAGTGACTCCCTAGAACTTCATTCCTGACCTGCACCTATATCTCCTAGGCCACTAGGCTGGCTCCTTTCAATTAAATTATAACATCAAGAGAAATCCCAGGCAAACATTGAAGAAAAAAAGTATTATGTACTAACAACATTCACTGGGTTATAAACCAGCCTCTTTAGAAAGCTTCATGCCCACACATGTACTATTCATCATTAATATATAGCAGAAAAACAAGGCAGACCATTCCCAGAGAGACCATTTACCCACGTTATTCCCCCTGTAATAACCAAGCCACTAAAAGAGCATGCAGCACTCCTTGCACAATGTGCTCATCTGCTGTATATAAAATCACACGTACTCTGTACATAGGGTCAAGCTCAAAAATTCCTCTGTGCTCCACTTGGGCAACTTGTGCGAATGAATTCCCCTGAACAACGTTGAATTTCAGGTTGCAAGACCTAAAGATTTTCTCCTAGGCAAAGAGCATGTTAATCTTGCATGGAGTTTTTACAAAGCACACGGATCATGTCACGTATGGAGACTCTCAAGATGTCATCTACTTAAGAGGTACTGAGAGAGCCAAGAATAGCAGAAACCCAGAGCAGTGCATACCCTTGGGTGCTGTACAGCTGTGCTTTAGTCTGGAAGACATGTAATTTTCACACCGTTTCTCACCAACCTACGTTCAGTCAACTCCATTTTCCCAGCTCTGTGGTCTAAACACACAAATCTTCAATTTTCACTTCGTCTTCCCATTCAAAAGATCTGGCAGTGCCCTTAGGCATAACACTTTCATTCCTCTGTGTTTCTGTTCTCTGATTTACATTGGCTTCTGAAATTGGCTCCTCTGTTTAATAACTTATTTCACTAAGTAGAGTGAGAGAAAAGAAAAGCCTACCTGGATGTACTGATCAACAGATTTATTGATGGCGTTAGCGCAAAAAAATGGAAGTTAGAGTGCAATGGGATATTGAGTCCTGGAATAAAAGATATCATGTCATGATGGAGACCTTCTGCCCTAACTTCACCTGTCTCTCCAGGCTAATCGTATAGAGTCTTGTAATTAGCAGGCAAAGACAGGCTCTTCCAAGGAGGTCATTCATCCCATTCAAACTAGGAGGAATTAATTATTTGAGACATATGTATGCAAATTGGCTACTTGAGGTCAAAATATAGTTTTCCCTAAACCTTGAAAAAATCCTGGTTTGGCTTGTGTTGAACTGGGATGAATGTGAAGGTCCATTCACTGTTTGATGCTATCTGGTTTTCTGGTATTTGTGCACTGTTAAAAAATAATGAGGGATTTCTCTGGACAAATAAATGTTTAGTTGGAAAGCTCCAGTTTTAGCCTTTGATTTCTTTCTCTTAGTTTCAGCCTCTCAATAACTTCTTGAAACTTCAGCTGTTTTCTTCCCAGGAACTTGCAGTGATGTCCCAAAGCCAACATTTAATACAAAAATTGTTGCAATTTCCCTGGCATCAACATACAAAGAATGGGTGTAAAATCTAACAATTCATTCTGACTCCCAGGTCTCCTTTTCTCCAGCTATACGTAAGTAGGAAGAACATTCACCACATATACAACGCTACATTTATTTTTAGATGCACACTCCTGTATACTTTCTTGTATTTCAAAGTTATCAGTACCTCCATTCTTCGCAATGGTAACTACCTGTATGGACAATATTGAAGTGAACAGATTTTCCTCTTTTCTACATAAAAAAACCTCCAAACCTAGGGAACATTTAAATTGAGCAGTGCACTATGATACACTGATATTAATTTCTAGCTGGACTGGTCATATATTGCAGTCCCATACTACGTGGAGATACCAGCCTAGTCCTTGAAGGAACATAGTGCAAAAATACGGTATTATATATAGCACTTGAACTGAAAATCTCTGTCTTCTAGTAAGATTAGCTAGTACAGGTATCCTAGTGATATATTCATTCTGAGACAACTTTCAAACTACACTGAACTGGTGTGACGTTTGTTGCTAGCTCAGATGGAGTTGTTGGAGACATCTTCATCTGGCTGTTCAAAATCATGTGTAAAGATTCCTTCCCAACATGAGAGAAGTGGAAGATATCCAAGGTTCTTCAACTTATCATCCCATTTTTAAGCTCCAGATCTCACCAGTTCCCAGCTTCTACTCGCAGCTTCAGTTAAACCTACCCTTTAGGACTGGGACTCCTTGCCTTGCCAACTGTGCTGACTTAGGGTCTTCAACAGCCAGGAAAGCACATGAGTATCTGTGATTATGGCATCAGTGTAGGGATCCTTGCCCTAGGACACAGAGTTCTGGACCCAATAGGCAAGGGCTACTCAGAAAGCAGTTTTAGAGCACAAACTGTTTTGACTTGGGCCTCACCAAAGTCTCAGATATCAGATACCCGCCGCCTTCCTAGTGGAGTTCCCATGCTCCTTATCAGTCCCCCAGTCTCTCAAGAGGCAACTGTATTGCACCACCATCATCTCCACCCGCCAAAGCAACATACAGCAACCTGGGTGGCCTGGCAGAGCCAGAGCTCCTGCACTGCTGTCTGCTGAGCAGATCCAGCCAAAAATCGGCAGATCTCAGTGAAACAACCTCATCGACATGGGGAAAAATGAATATAGGACCTCCGTTTTTAGCCTTCACGAAAAAAAAAAATAAATAACAGCATTAACACCCTATCCCTGCACAGTAACTGGGAGTCTACAGGTTAAGATCCAGGGCCAGACCTTCAGCTGGAGAAAATCAGGTTAGCTTCTGACGTTGAAGGAGCTCTTCTAATCAACGTCAGCTGAGAATCTGGCAGTCTTTTTGTTTCTTTCCTTCTTTGCCATTTTCCTGGAATATGTGACTTGAGCTTTGCCTCTTAATAAATTCACTTCCTGCAAGAGCATAGCATCAGAGAAGGACTCCTGTTTGGGCATTTCTAGGCAGCAAAGTCTTGTCTGATGCCTGTGGAGAGGTGCAGGTGTTTGGCTTGGGATGAAAGAAAGAACTAACAATGCTGTTTTATTCCTGACATTAGTCCTGATATTTTGCTGAAGTATTTCAGTGATGTCAGAGCCAAACCTTAGGAAAAAAACATATATGTAGTACACAGTGTTGGGGCTAGTAAATGAATTAAAAGGACATGATTATTTTGATTACCTTGATTTAGAGTGCCAGCGGTGCTGAATCATGTTCAGCCAAAGAAACTTCATGGATACAAAATTTACTTCTCCATACACAGAAAGTCAGGAGAGGAGGAAGGCAGGAAAAAGAAAGGAAAGAAAAATCACTCACTCTGAATCAAAAGACCAAAATATATACCCATGCAAAATTTTATTCTTTTAATGGTTCTCTTTCTTAAGAAAGCAACCACGAAACACAGAGATGTTTAATCCATTAAAGTGCAGTCTCCCAGGCAGAGAAATCTGAATTCAGTCAACCCACCAGCCTGCTTCTCACTGGGTGGGCTCTGAAAGTAGAGGGGATAGGTTTTCATTTGATTCCCCTCAGAATAGGTCAATGTGCCACAGGCTTTGTGGATGGTATCTAATAACCTTTACTGGCAGATTGTCAACGTGAGCACTATGGGAAAATAGATTTTCATCTGAGATTAACACAGATCTGAATGTCATCTGGTACCAGGGTGACTTTTGGTGAGAGCATATACCGGGGGAAGAATGAAATCCTGGATATGTAATGATGTTCTCCTCTGTGAACCTCGGTTAGTCTTTTGGCTTTTCATTCTCTTCAGAGAAAGGTTGGAAAGAAAGGAAGATCTTCCCTTTGTGCAGAGGCACTGCTGGCTGGAGACAGCCTTTAAAAGTCCATCTAAACCATCTCTTGAGCATGAGTAAAGACATCCTGAGGTGGTGATAAGCTCTTCTTCATCACAGGAAAGTCTGTGCTCATGCACAGAGCATCTTATTGGAATTACAACAGGAGGACCTAAGAGACCCCAAGATGGACGTGGACCCCAGGAGCCCCAACACTTCTTGGACATGGGAGGTCTAAATTCATGTTGCTGTGTATCTTTAATGAGTCTTAAAGCGTCAGGTCTTTGGCTATTCTGACACATGCTTCCATCTGTCTTGCTTTATGACAAATGTACAGATGGATCAGTTTTGTCTTGACATAGAATGAAAAAATTTGTGGGAGCTGAAAAACCTGCAGTGCAGAAAGATACCTGAGGAAATAAAGGTTTCTTGCTCGTATTTATAACCTCCTTATCTTTACCTACCCACAATCTTTCACAAGCATGCAGGCCAGCTCCTGGGGACAGAGAGATGAAAACTGCTTTGTATCAGGTTATTTTTGCATCAGAAAGCTGAGCATCAGCTCAGCCTAAGGACATTTAGTTGCTATGAAATGACACATTTAAGTGCCATAGCAATGACACATATAAGTGCCCTCCCTCTTAAATTTCTATTTGTTTCTTTTAATGATTTTTTTAAGAGAGTTGGAGGCAAAGGGGCAAATACACATATTCTCTTATCTATTTATTTATTTTCAACTAAAATAAAATAAAAAAAAAATTGAGGACTAAATCCTAAAAAAAGTGAAACAGAGTATTTTGCCCTTCTCTGGCAACAACAACAACAACAATTTTTCATCATTTCAGCTCAAATTTCAGTCAGAGATAATTTCTGTATCACAAAATATTTCATCCTGGTTAAAATAGTAATTTATATTAAGAAAAAAATAAAAGAAAAAAACTAAAAAAAAAGAAAGGAAATAGCAACAACAGTACTTACAGCCAACAAACCTTCACTACATCAGGTGGATGAGATGGGTGGCAATATAACAGATTGTGTGATAGGGACCAAAGGCTATGATTCTCTCAAAGGACATTCAAGGAATTCCCCTAGCAAGAGAGTCTCTCTGGCATCTGTCTGCAGGTTCTTTCTTGCCAAAGCCATCCTGCCCTGATATCCTCCATTTCTACCTGTCTTTGGACAAACAGCGATGAAGAATCAGGCTGATCCCACCCTGGAACATGTAGAGAGAGACAGCCAACTCTTCCCATTTTCAAGGGACATTCAAGGTCCAGCACTGCCAGTAGACTGAGCTGCAATATTGCCCCATGTGACTCGATGCCTTACTGGAGTCTGTAAGCCATTTCTGGTGGGTCAAATGCATTTGGTAAGGAAAACAAAATGGAGCTGACTAGTCCCAAAGCCAGAGCGGAACCGGGAACTCTTTGGGGATAGAGCATAGCTGATAATGCCCATTAGGAGAAATATCATCTCCACTGAGGATTTTCTGGAGGGGTTAAAACTGCCCCATGCGTTATCTGATCTAAACTGCAATGATACAAAATTCACTACTCGTTGCCCAGAATGTCCAGGCAGTTTGTGACAGACTAACAGGAAGAATGACTGAGCATGGGGGAAAAGCAAGATTAGGCTTACAAAGCAGATCCTCAGTTTCTTGTTTTGTCTAAAATGTCAACTCCACCAAAGGAGGAGTGTTTTGTGGTTCTACAATTTCCTGGGGAAAACAGAGAGAAAAACATAAAAATGCAAAAGAACACCTACAAGTAAAAAGTCCTTATCTTGACATGAAAATATTATTTAGAATTTCTACAGATTGTTTTGCTAATTTCCAAAATGGATGATCAAATACTGAGTGATCCCTCTTTGACTGCCAATATTTTTAATAGCCATCTTAGTCAATGTTAGTACAGCTGTCCCTTCAAATCAACTCTTCTGATGACTCACACTTGGACTCAGAGATTTCCCGGGGTTTTATCTGCTCTCCTAATGCTCTTGGTGGACTCGTCCTTGAGACTCGTCACATGAGAGAGTAGGAGGAACCTCCTCATCCAAAACACACAACCCACTCAGGAATGAAAAGGACACACACACAATTGAAACATGCAGAAAATGAGAGAGGAAAAAAAAAAAAAAAAAGAAAAAAAGGAAAGAAAAAGGGCAAAAGGACAAGTAGGGATATTTCATGTTCCAGAAGGTCTGCATTTATATATAAAGATCTTGGAACACCATCCCTCTGCAGCCAACCTCCAGTCTTACTCATGGCAAGTTCACATCACCTGTTTCCCCTTTGAGTTGACATTTCCAAGGACTTTGGCTTCCTGACATGCAGTTGGAAAATAAAAAGGCAAAAAGATCATCACATTCAGAAACAGAAAACAACCAAT
This sequence comes from Rhynchotus rufescens, assembly GCA_032273925.1. Lineage (NCBI taxonomy): Eukaryota > Metazoa > Chordata > Aves > Tinamiformes > Tinamidae > Rhynchotus > Rhynchotus rufescens. The sequence goes on from JAVCKT010021499.1 coordinate 36,679, forward strand.
GAGTTAATATTCATTCGAGGAATTTTATTTCTCCCTTATTAGTCGTTACCTATATCAACCTGACCAAAGATTGGAGGGAATTCAATAATGGGATTGTGGAGAAGGGAAAACATTCCCCTATTAAACACCATTCCTCAGGTGGAAAAGTGTTTTGTGGTTCAAAGTCAAAGAATAACAGGAGAAAGGTTTTGTGTAGATAGTAGTTAGTATCCAAATTTCTGTTGGTCCTCCTAAAAAAAAATAAAAATAAAATAAAAAAGGAGAAGTCTCTGGGCTGAATATTTTAATTTTGAAGTCTCCAGTAGCTTGAAATATCTCCAAACCTATTAAACTCTGAAACCAAAATAAACATTTTGTCCTCCCTTCATGGAAGTATAAAGAATGTCTTAAGTCAACTAGTCCATTTGCCTGCCAATACCAAATTACCCTCTAGAACATGTTCTCCAGGGCTTTGTGAAATCAGGTTTAAAATTCTTCAAGCGTTAGGGGGGGTTGCACCATGTTCCTGGAAAGTCTATGCCACAATCCATTCCCGTATCCTTTTTCAAAGCACCATGAAGCATAGAGCATAGCTGGAGAGGAAGTGAATTTTCCATTCTGTGGTAAATCCTATGCTTTCAAATATTTTTCCACTCTGAAGCTAAAAGAAAGCAAAATATTTTCCAAATTTCCTACAAAATACAATTTTGAGAGAGGGAGAAAACACTTTGGGCTGATAAACATGTTTTGTGTTTCGTCTCAATGCTTTAACACCTGCAATAAAAAAAGAAATGAAAAGACATTTTGAAACTGAAAAACAAAGCCTTTTTTTAAAAATGAAAGATCTTCAGTATTAACATTTCCAAACTATTTCCAATTTATCAAATTGTGTTTTTGAATAGTAAAATGCTCCTTGAGAAAATTCCATTGGCTCTGAGAAGGATCAATATCACCACCAGAAATAGTTCTCTTCATATCTCTTCTTGAAAGATTTAAACCATCTTGTTTTGCATTCTCAGAAGATGCATTTCATTCCAAACAAATGAAGGATTTTCTTATGTAAATGTAGTTCATATACTTTAACAACTGGTGCATTCTGGACCTGTTCAGGACCTTATGCTGAATTTGAAAAAAAAAAAAAAAAAAAAAAATATAGAAACAGTTATTTTTATTTT
>JAVCKT010021500.1:33373-44947 GCA_032273925.1 Rhynchotus rufescens
TGTGTTAGGCAGGAAATGGGGAATGTGCACCCTGCCCCATTCTCTGTTCCTTTCCAGAATCAGCTCCCTTCGTGGGCTGCTGTTATCTCCAGACAGATCTCACAGCAATTGCAGCAGCAGGGAGTGAAGGAGGAGAAATATCAATCATGCTGTTTTACTCTGGTCACGTTGTTGCACTCTGTCTTTGTATCAGCCAACTTCTGATCATGAAATTCTCTTTCATCACATTTTTGGCTATGTCTGCTGTACAAAATTACGATCCTTGAATTAGGGCCTGTGTTTATGAAAAGAGACAAGAATGATTAATATTAATGTGAGTATGAATTAAACCAGTATTTTTAATACTGTAGCTATTAATTAAACCAGGGCAGTGACAAATAAGAGCACAGATGCCCAACTAGGCGCTGTTCCACAGGCAACTGGAGGAGAGCAAACAGCCCACTGATGTAATGCGATTTGGATCAGGCCCTTAAGAATCAAGAGTTTTGCAGCTCCTAATCTCCAAATGGATATTAATTTGATCAGTATCAGAACAGGAGTTTACTACTGCCTCTCTGGCCATCCTGTCCTTCCCCTCTGATGAGATTTGGGTTCTTCTCTCTTCCAGAACTGACTGTGTGTGCATATGATGTAGCTGTAAAAAGTTTGGAAAATAAAAGTGCTTGTTATGTGTAATATATTATCAGTGGCTGGCAACTGGGAAGGTCTGAGCTAGCAGTGAGAGGGAATGTTCATTTTCCTTTTGGCCCAAGCATGCTTGGGGGTAATCCCAGTGTGCAGGGAGACGAACCGGCCAACGACCCGCTGTGCTCCTGCTTCTGCGAGGGACTGGACAGCAGGGCGAGTTACTGTGCGAGCTGGTCTGCCAGCAGCTTCTGCTTCTGGCTGCAAACCCCGCTGCTTGCAGAAGCAAAGGGAACCGGATTACAGCCCTCTGCTTAGTCTGTTGTGCAGAGCACGATGTCTCAAAAGCTGCCCTGGAGATGGGAGATGCAGAAGAGCCTCGGAGAGCCACGCTCGGGGGCTCGGGGCTGAGCAGCAGTGGGTGTTTCGGGGCCCACTGGCAGCACCAGGGCTGTGTGGGCTGGCATGTCACCTGGCACCATCCACGCTGGCCCCTTGCAGCAGGAGAAGTCCTTGGGCACCAGCTCTGCCCACAGAACGTTTAGGAAAATAAAAGGAAACCATGCTTACGTTTGAGCTTTTGCGGCTGGCTTCTACGCATCTTGCTTTCTTATTCTTGGTCATGAAACCAGCCAGTCTGCCCAGCAAGTCAAACATGAGCTCTTGAACGTGGAAGGCTTTTGGTGCAGTGTACCATGGCCCACCCTAGCACCAAAGCGAGGAGCAACGCTTCAGTGATCCTCGCCTTCCAAGACGGTGCTTGTGGTTTGCCAAAAAGAACAAAGGCAGTGAGTGAGAAAAAAAAGCAGAGAAAAAAAAAGAAAAAACTCAAAGGGAAAGGACATCCTGGTTGAAACATCCCATTTCTTGAAAAAAAAAATGATTTTGAGGTATCTGTCAAAGCAATCCGTGTGCTCCTTATGATTATTATATCACATGGCCTTGGCGTGGTTTTCTGGTATTTTGGGAGGACCACCCAGAAGTGGACCAGGTTTGGTTATTGGATTTACTAAACAGAGCAAGAAATGCAGAGCTCCTGCTTGCTTTTCAAAAATAATATGGCAAGAGAAGCAAACCGCAGCGAGACCACAGGGAGGTGAAGCCCATTTTCCACTAGCCGCGGGAAGGGCCCGCGCTCGCTGTGCGAGGCCGCTCCATATGCTGGGAAGGATTCCCACAGGCTCTCGATCCCCAGCGACTGCCTCTCCACTCCACTGCCTTGCTGAAGCGGGACGCGAGGTGAGGAAGTGGCTCTGAACAGGATACTCTGGGGTGTTTTCTCTGTGCAGTGAGGTGGAGAGAACAGCCTGTAAGAGAAAACACCAAATGGGGCTGGATTAGAACAGAGAAAGCTTGTTTCTGCCTTCCAGTTTCTCGGATTATGGATCCTGGACCACCCGATGGCTGCAGAGAGCTTTCTGGGGCTCTGCACTCAGTCCACCTTCCATGCAGCTCTGGAGGGCTGGATCTATGGGATCTGCAGCAAGAAACATCATGGGGAAGAGGAGAGAGTTGTGAAGCACACAGAGCAGTTCATTCCAGGAATGGAGAAGACTGACCATATGAGGGCCCTGAGGGTGTTTGGACGTGAACTGAGATAGGCATTGGCAGTGTGTGAAGCTTTTCCCCATAACCAAGCCGAAGACGATGTCAGGACTCTCTAACATCTAGCAATGTTGTCCAAGTGGCAGCCTAACACATTGCACAAGGGTAGATGAACTATCTTGTTGGGAAAACCCTCCGGGACTCGGAAGAAGCAGCAGCCGGGTTGCTGAATGTGTAATGCATGTGACACGCAGGGTTTCATCCAACAGCTCATCATCCTTTGCAATTTGGTTCCACAAGACTTGCAGACACCAGCTGAAAAAAACAAAAGTGCTGATACTGCTACAAATGTCACACCGCTCCACCTCTACTGTATACTGGAGCTCAGTGGGAGAAGCTAAAGCTATAACCAGCAAGTCAAAATCTTTCAGGTGATCTCAGCAATTCATGTTCATGCTAAGACATAAAACATTTCGTAATATCAGAAATCCCTGGTTACCCTTGTAGATATTGGCTTGGATGGGAAGGAACAAAGCAATGGAGACCTTTATCTGTCCATACATTAACTCAGTGCCTACTCTTTCCAGCTTAGCAGCAGCTAAAGGGTTAATGCCAAAAGCTCCCCCCAGTGACCTCTCACTTCTTGCATGTGTTTGTTGATTTCTTGTTCTCCTAGGCATCATTTTTGTTTGGGAATGAAATGTGCTTACTCACTTATATGCATTTATTACATAGACACGATGTTTGGGTACATCATCCATCAGTGGAAATGTCACACTGTGTAAAAGCTCGGTATCCAGAGTGACAACTGAGTTAGTGCTTGTGTTGTGCAGCAGCCCCCTTGCCAAGGCTCTGCAGCTGGACACATTTAAACAAAACTCATGTAGGAACAGACCCACAGGCAAAAGAATCTGCATTCACACACGTATAATTCACACATATGTGTATACACACATAAAAAATAATATTCACTTTAAAAAATGCATATAGATACATATATACCTGTAGTTATTATAGAAGTTGACAGCTTTTATGGCCACTGGACATCCCACAAGGTATCCAGAGAAGAGCTGGTGGATTTTAGCCAGCGAAAGCCCATAGAAGGGACTGTGATCAAAAGCTGTTCTCAACGGATTGGACTCGGCTTTGCTTGCAAAATGACTCATTGCACTCAGGTCTGTAAAAGACATTCAGAAGGTGCAGTGGCTAATTCTGCAGCTGAGCCCAAGGCTGAGGATTAAATGGCACAAGAATGTGTGACAGTCATTTATACTCTTGCATGAAGCTCCGAGTAGCAATCTTTGGTGTATGGCAGTGATGGCGCTCTTATTAAGCATATTCATATCTCAGTATGTTATTTGCAGCTTCTACCCTTATTCTACTGCAGAGACATCTATTTTTTTCTTTCAAAATGATTCGGAATTTTCACGGCAACAGCTGTGAAAGCCAATGGCAGAGAGACAAGTCAAATTTCAAGCAACACTCTGCAAAATACACAGCAATCTATTTCAGTGCACCACATCATTAATTAGAAGAGACAGGCCAACCAGGTTTGGAAAATATCATCTCCAGAGCTCAGTTTATAAAGGGATTCTGAAATGGCCATTGAAATTCTCTGCATTTTCTAACCTGAGAAGAAGTATGGTTAGAAAAATTGAAAAAAATCTCATATTGAAATAAATGATTCATGTTAGTTATTAGCTGACTCTGCTTATGACACTTGTTTTGGGTATAGACTCATTAACTTAATATGGTAATAATGAGAAAGGTAGAGAGTAGGATTAATGCCTTAGCAATATTGAAAATTTGAAAAATACTTTCTAAAGCACTACAGTAATAAGAGATTTTGATGTTCATCCATCTAATTTATAGGAAACATGTGCTATTTATGGTAGGAACCGTTTGCTTAACTCAGGCATTGAGATAGTAACACTTTAGTGCAGCAATATTTCACCAGTCAGCTTTAGCACTGACTGAGTTATGGTCACACTCATGGCAGTGTCTTGGGCCCATGCTTTTATAGGCTGAGTTGATATCTATTTATACCTTTATTTTTACAGAGAGGAGCTAAACTTAATTTCATGATTTTTTTTTAATTAAAAAATATATTTTTCCTGAAAACTTCTTATTTGATCAAACTCCCATGTGGCTTTGGAAATGTTTCCACTGAAAGGTGCTAAGCCACTTGCTTTATGCTTAAAGAAGCAGCAGTCATTGCAGCAGGGTGTAACTGCCATGGCTTCCAAGATCTTTGATCACAGCATGTTCACATCTAAATCTGACCTGGGATCTCAATCTCATTTTTATGCCTAAGGCTATAATTTGTGGGTTTCTTTGACAAAAGATTTTCTTTGATAAGATGCATATTGCACCCACAGGCAGCACTGTGCTTTCCCTCGCTCTGTGGAAAGATGCAGCCTTTTACAAAATGAATTTGTAGTTCCCTTTAGCGACAGAGGAGAAGAGGTCAGGTATTCCAGGCCTGGAAGATTGGGATTTCGATATGTCGGTAACAGTGTCAGGTGAGCATCACTTATGTGAGATTAATGACTGCAGAGAGGAATCTTGTGTGCTAAGGGAGCAATTTGTTTCTTGCATAAAGAATAATACAGATGTGGAACTGAGAAGCATTTCTGATGTAGCGAGGGATGGGTGTAAGAGCGATGCCCTGGGACTGGCTGCTGTGCTGGGATGCATGTATACAGTGTGCACGTTTAGCTGTGCATGTTGTTTGAATTTGCACAGCATCTGAGGCTGTGGCTGATAACCCAAAGCGATGCAGAAATAATGACAAGAATTATCCAGTTGTTCAGCCACTGTTTGCACAAGAAATTGCAGTTTCCATGGGAGTATTTGCTCCTGCTCAGCTGTGACTTGGGTGCCTAAAATAGCCAGCTCATTTTGCTAGACTCCCTCGGTGGGAGGGATTTTGTTGTGTCTAAAATCTTCTCAGGACGTTACTGATGTGTTTAGCTTGTCCATATATAGCATTGGTAATGAAAACTCTCTTTTTGAATGCAATGGAGATGGGGATTCCCAGCCTCAATAAGGTTTCTGATTCCTCTGGACTGCTGGGGCCATCTGTAATGCCACATTGCAATGATCAGATTGCAGATGAATGTGTTAATTATTGAGCTCCCAATCTTTTATTTTAGTATTACCGTATTAAAGCTTACTTTCTGTAGAAAATAACCTAAAGATTGCTGATTCGTCTTTTCATCATCACCATTATCATAATAAAGAATGATGAAAGAAGCTGTGTTCTAAATTGTTTTGTTTTGACAAAAAAAGAAGCAAATTTTAAATGTATAGTGTAATTTTCTGCATACATGAAGTCATGAGGCCTCAAAACTTCCTCTGCCAGGCGAAAGGATTTAATTTCTGATGCAAACTTTCTCTAAATCATTGTCTATTTACATAAAAATGTCAGATGACTGAATCAGCAAGAGGTAAATGGGAGCATGCTGGGTGCTATCAGTTTTGACTCAGAAGTCACAATAAACCTATTTCTAGCAAGAAGATTGTAATGCCAAAGAAATAGTATTACTTTGCCTCTTCCAATATGTTTTCAGCTGACAGATCAGGCAAGAAACATCAATATTACTGCACAACGTATTTCCCCCCTGAGTGAAAGGGCTTTGTACCACAAACACATGCTAAAAATGACTTTTACATTCATGTTAATTTCTCAGAGCCAGCACTGGGCATATGCTGCTTATCTAATCTTGACTGCTGTACTAAACTAATCCATGCTGTTCTGCTTTATCCTGTGCAAAATTTTGGATGGGGGTTTCTATTTTCTTTGCGTTTCACCAAGGTAACATATAACTGCTAGGAAAATGTTAACATCTGTGACAAGAGAAAAATAAAAAAAGAAAAAAGGGAAAGGAATTCCTTAAAGCCCTGAGATTTATGGGCTAAATCCTCCGACTTTGGTCCAGGTGGTGGGTTTCTTTCTCTGCTGAGGCGGCAGAAAGCAGCCCAAGTGCTGCCCACTGGAGCCAATGTGGATGGTCCCCGTGGGCACCAGGGCAACGAGGTGCTTCTGTCCAGCCTGTAGCCGCCTGGTCCCCATCGCGGCCACCCTCTGGGACAGAGAACGTGGCCCTGGGCTGGCAGCTGGCAGCAGCTGAGCTCTGCAATGGCCTCAAGGGCTCTGCATCCTGCTGGGAATCCTGCTGGCCTGATGGGATCGGTGGCGAGGAGGCAGCAGCGGAGTGACCGTGGTGGTCCCATGGCACTGAGTTGTTGAGAATGGAATTCCGCATCCCAAAGCGCTGCGGGATTTTGCTGATGCTGCTGGGTTGCTCGAAAAGCCATTTGGGTGCAAAAAAGTGGGTGCACCTGGATGACTGGGGCAGAGGGGTCAACCTGGTGAAGTGGAAGAGTCAAAGTTCTTGGGAATGTTGCACTGTTCGCAGAAGTTTGCTGCATTTTTGCGGTTTCTCAAGTACCACCAGTGCTTTAACGGTCATACAGCTATAGTCTGCTAGAAACATCCATTCAGACTGGCTACCCATTACTGGAAATGACAGCGGGTGTCTGGAATGGAAACAGCATGTTCTTCTGAAAGCTTCAGTTGTCACTATATGTTTCTTACAATATTAATATTGCAAATTGGAATATAATGTCGAAACATGAAGGGATTTAATACTGCAGAACAGGATGTGTTATGTGATGTAGTGCTGTGATATTAGACAACACGACATTTCATGAATAAAACAGAAGATCTTACAACACTCCTTAAAAAGGGATAAAAGTGATGAGGCTTGAAGCTGGTTGCATTTAGAGGTGCCTCTCTGAGGACTATTTCGAATGCTGGTAATATAATGACGGCTTTTTAAATCCGATTTTGTTCTGGTTACAATTAATAAAATCCACAAGAGCAGAGATAAGAGTTAAACAAATCAGATTAGAGCAGATATGCCAATGAATAACAAGATTTATGTTAACACTTAAAAACCGTAACGCAACACCACCTAAAGGCACAGAAATCCTCATTAGCAGCACTTGAGAGGCAAAACTGGCAGTCTAGATGAAGCTACTTCTCCTCTTCAGATTAAATATTTGCTGAGAAGAACGCAAGGCTTTGCTCAGCACTGTGGAAAGAGAAGCAGAAGCAGGACCCAGAGAAGGAGGCCAGATCCCTGCCGTGCTGCCTGGCTCTGTCCGCCCCAGCCGCTGGATGGCTCCGAGCTGGCTCAGGGCTCTGCAGCAGGAGACGAGGCTAGGTGAGCAGCAGGGCTGGCTCTGAGCCCAGTCTTGGGTTTATTTTTACGCAGATGCAACCACTGTCCTTATTTGCCACTTCCCATACAGTACGTGCAGGGGCAAGGCATTATTCTTCCCTTTATTACCAGAAAATCGTAGCTCTTCACTGAGGGAATATCCTCATGGCTGAACTCAGATTCCAGAGTGTTTTGGCCTCTACAACTCTCACTAGTGTTGACATGGAATTATTTCCCCCTTATTAATCTCTGGATCTTGTGATCCTTGAGGTACATCTGGAGAATATTAAACATGGTAGCCTGTCTGTGCTTCCTTTTTTTAAAAAAAAATATTGTTTAGAAATGTATTTATCTACATTTCTTTGAAGCTACATGTTCAGTCTTCAAATCTTGAATTTGCACAGTAAGATTTGTACATCCTGTCCGGTGGACTGCAAACCTGAGGACCCAACTCCTTGCACAACTATTTGTGCATTTTGGGTTGTTGTTAGTAGTATTATTATTATCAGAGTCCACTGGGAAATCACTCCATTATAAATGGAGTAATTATAAATATTATTCTATTATCCATTATAAATTCTTGTGAGCATGATCAATTTGAAAGCACTCAACAACTGAACAAAAGCATCACGATGATGCTATCCAGCTTATAACCTTCCAGCTAGAGCCACTTTCTACTAATCAATGTCAGAATTACTGTGCTGAACATATTTGGCAGTACCACAGGCAGCACGTCCCGTGCAGGATCTAGTCTACACATACGTGATCTTCCCACCTAAATCACAGGGATGTGCCACGGAGGCTGTATTTGGGGACACGTCCATCAGAGCCACTAGTTACGCACATAGATGGGTTTGTGCTTACTTCAAAGTCAGGGAGGCCCCTTGCACTTCCAAGCTGTGCTGTGTATGAGGATCCCCTGCTTTTATTGTCAGTCAGCTCATAATTCGCAGCTCTGCATCTCAGTGCTCTGAATTGCTTCAGCTGGACCTGAGCCTGCAGATATTCCTTGTACCCACGTTATCTGGCCAAGCAACCCCACAGCAACCGCTGTCACTGCCCCCAGCAGCAGTGAATGTTACTGGTTCTGCCGCCGCTTGTATGATTAATAGGGTCAGTGGCATAGGTCTGCAAACCTGGGATTTCTCCCTTCTCCTCCTCCTCCTCTGTTAATGACTTGTGGGAATGGAAAGTGTTAAGAGTGTCTAAAGCAGTAATAACAAGCCTGGAGAAGCCCTCAGGCTCTGGCATCAGAAAAAGCTACATGGCCTTGAGTTCCACTTTGGAGGCTTGCTGCACCTTGAAATATAATTAATGAGAGATCTGCTAATTTTTGATCTTGAGGTTCACTTTAGCTATGTACGGTATTCCAAAAAAATGGAGATGATGAACATCTGATGTTGCAGAATGGTGCCAAAAAAGGCAAGTTTTGAGCATTCCTCCTACTGATTTGTTTTGACAGATATTTCATTTTCTGAAGCTGCCATTAGAGCAATGAAAACAAAAATCACCGCAGAAAAACAAACACCAGCTCCCCTTCCAGCAAAACCGATCTATTTTTCAAATGCTGGAAAATGGGGAGCCAGAGCCCATTTAATTTCCACAGGAGGTAAAGCTCATTAGCAAACACATGAAAGACAGCAAGCAGATTATTGTGAAAAAGGTATTTGTACAGTTCCTTCAGTAACACTTTATTTAAGGTTTCTGGTTGCTGGCACTCGGTCAGTATGTGTGACCCGGGTTAGCAAACGGTTATTGCTGAAAAACAGAGCGGCTAAGAGCCTTTACCGTCAGCAAGGAAACGGGAGGGAAGGGGTTCGGTGAAAGGAGGAAACACAGACCTTTCTCTTCTTATTAAAACATGGGATCAGCTCTTCGGGAGCAGGGAAGGAGGCTCTGGAGCGGGGCAAGCCCGGGTGCCACGGGAGGGGAGCGACTTCGCTTTGGCCCCAATCAAAGAAGATTTGTGCTAAGAATCAAAGAAGATTTCTGCCTCCTGCTCCCGCCACTGCGCTGCCGGGCACACAAGGGCTTTTCTGTTATAACTTCCTGCGCTTTGTTTGAGAAAATGCATGAGCTGGAGGAAGAGAGCTCTCACTAGGACCCTGATTACTATTTCCTTTAATTCCATCAAAATGACTTCTCCCCAGCCTTGCCTCCCAAGCCAGACGCGCTCGGCAGCCGGGCAGTGGCCGAGCTCCCTTCATCTCTCCTGTTTGCAGCGAATGGTTTGCAGGTTTGGGCAGTGCTCCCGGGCGGCGTGCGTGGAGCAGAGGCGGCGACAGCGGCGGCTCCCGATGTCCTTTAGCCCCCTCGGTGCTCTGCAGCGCGTGGCACGAGGCACCAGTAGCGCCTGGCGGGTCCAGTGCTCCCCGTGTGCTCCAGGCCAGCGCCTGGTTTAAGTCTGTCCTTTTCAATTAAACTTGGCCTGTCCTTCCCTCGCTGCTTTGCATCCTCTTTAGTGCTAATATTTAATGTACGCGCACTTCAAAGTGCTTTTTTCTTGTGGCAGCCGCATATTTCAAACACACTTTCAAAGATAAAAATAACGTTTCATTTCTGCTCTTTTCTTTCGTCCGGAGCTTTCGTGGTTGCAAAAATGTTGGCGGTTTGGTTCTATTAGCATCATATCGGGACTTCCACATATTTGGATTGGGAAGGGGGGAGGGCAGAAAAACAGCCCGTGAAATCACTGAACTACATGTAAAATTAACAGAAGAGAAATGAAATAACATGGGATATTATCACAACTTTTTTTCAAAAATGCTTTCTGAAGTTATCTGTATATTTTAAGTTTCCCACAGTGATACACTTTAAGTTTTTAAAACAACACAAACATTTGCCTTGGCTAACAGCCTACTGTAAAGAATCAAAATTATCAACACAACTAAATGGCTTAAAAAGACAAGGTATTCTCCCCGGGGAAAAGCAGAGAATGTAGAAGTAATCTGTGCAGGCGCGATCCTATTCACGTGTAGCCAGCAAAAACAAACCAGTTGAGTTGGCTATCTCCTTTAAATGCAGAGATTTCTTTCTTTACCTGCCCATCATCTCGCTAGGATGCTCACATACCATCTGACTGGGGAACTTTAAATACAATTAATAATTATTCTATATCTTGTTGGGGCTTTTTCAGTAATAATATGACATTTATTTATTGCTCTTTGGCAAGAAGTAATAAAAAAGCTGGAGGGGCTATGGAGTCCCACGATCCATTGGCTGTGAGCAGGTTATCTGCACGGCATAGCCCACCAAAGGTCTTTTTTTGTTCATGCTCTCGGCCTATTGCATTAGCATGGATCACGGAAATACATTTTTTCTTCTCCGTTACTTATTCTTCAGCCTTTCTGTGAAAAGCAGCAATAAAGTTCAAACCTCTGCCATGCTGAATTCCTTGGCAGCTTTTGAAAGCTGCCCGGAAACCGTTGTGAAACTTCCATAATCAGATAATAACTGATATACAGTGTGTGTTGATAGAAGTGTTTGAAAATAAAATGCAGGATTGCTATAAAATGGCTTTACTGGGTAGTAAATAACATCTCAAACATATGCAAGGGAATCGCATTCCAGGCAGACCTTCTCGCCACTGCCTTCCTTCCCTCCAGGATCCGCTCCTGGGGAGTCGGACGCAAGCTCAGACTGCTCTGACCATGGGTGATATCCGCAGGCTCTGTCCAGATCCTTGCCCCGATATTCACAGGCTGCATCCAGAGCATGGCCCCGAGGCTGGGAGGGAAGGGAGAGCCGGGAATGTTGGCACCGCGGTGCTGAGTGAAACTGGCACGCGGCGAGCGGGCTCCGCTTGATCCTGCTGCGTTCTTCCCATCGCTGGCTCCGCTAAACGCGAGGTGATCTGAGGGAACTGAGGTCTAACGAAAGACGAGTGCAGAGAGTTACTGTCAAAGGTCTTGAGAGGCTGTTTTGATGCCAAGAAGGAAAACGGATCCAATATGCACCATACAAAAGCAATGTTTGATCAAAATAAAACAGTGACAGTGACCTTGTCAGTGAAAAGGACTTGCTTGTGTGGAGCTGTAGATGAATGAATGATCAGTTAGTGGGAAATATTATTTGCTTGGGAAAGCTTAACATTTGAATAAGGAAAAGAGGCTGCTCCTTATCTGCAGCAGATCACTGTGCGCTATTGAAAATATTGCTGTGAACATAAAGACCTGGA
>JAVCKT010021500.1:57820-73500 GCA_032273925.1 Rhynchotus rufescens
CAGACAAGGTCTTTCAGGCTTTTTCCCCAACACCAGAAAAGCTCGGGTCCATTTTGGCCAAGCTTTTAGGGTAAAAAATCAAATGAAGTGAGCCAGGCTTGAGCAAGGCCGGAGCTGTGGGAAGCGCTCAGGCGCTGGCCTTGTGCCTCAGAGGTACCCGAGGCGTGACGAGGCCTGGACCCGTATGTGCCCGGTCACGCGCTAACATACCCTTACAGGTTTGCTCTTCCACCGTGGCATGCGTGGAGCTCCAGCTGCTGTTAATCGGAGTCGTATGTGCTCCTGGGCAGAAGAATTACCGTCTGAAATAACGCCGCTGCACATGGAAGCCGCTGCGATTTCAAGGCCTATTTCTTCCTTGCTCACAACAAAGCAAAAAACGCCCGCTTGCTTGTTTTTGTCTTGATATTTTTCACAGATCTCGGCACAGTAGGCAGCCTCCGAGCAGACCCACAAAAAGGGTTTCTGTTTAGTTTGGATTGTGAACTACTTGTCAAAGAAAATTATACTGTAATCCTGGGAGATACAATAAAGCTGGCCCTTAAGTCCGGCCTTTGCCAGTTGGAGGTGATTCTTAATGTGGATTTCAGTCCGCCTGTATCACATTTGCTAATTTTCCATGAATGATTCCTGATTTTCAATCGACCTTGGCCTTTAGGTTTGTAAAACTTTCTTTCACATCAAGGTCTTCTGGCAACATGAAGTTTTGACTGAAATAGAGTAAGAAAGAGAACAACATTCTTAACAATATTGTCAAATATTAAGTTTTCTGTTTCTTTTGACAATGGAGATGTTCAGCAGAGGCTAGGTTTTTAGGAAATAGGTCTTCAATTTGTACTTCTGTAGGACCTCAGGTTAATCTTGTGATTGCTTTGGGATTCATTTTTCCCCCATAAACGTACACTTTTTTCTCCATTGTGTCTATTCAGACTGCTATTTTCAGAGGGACCCAAGGCAAGAGCTGTATAAATCCCATAAAACAGTAAGTCTGTTCTAGTTTCATTAAATATCTCAGCACAGCCGTTTCCTGGGAGAGTAGATCATTTGCCCTGCTTTTATACACATGAATTTGGTCCTATTTACACAGACCAATGGACTACCTGATGGAGTCATCATTCTCTTTTCACATAGAGTCTAAACTATTTCCTCTTGCTGGGAATTGAGCAGTTTTAAATCAAGATATCCTAGTTCATGGAGATTAGAAAATAATTCTATAAAATGCCTTATTTCTTCCTTATTCCTATGTAAATCTCTTTTATTAGACAAGCTGAAAGTATAACACATGGCTTGTATGAATAACCCTTCATGCAATTGCCTGTTGTTCTCGGTGTTCTGCATCCAGGCTACTTTTCCACAGGGCAGGTTGTAATCACACCCAAAGACACACTCAGGATGGGAGTTACGTTATTGAATGTTGTACTTCTGTTATTATATTTAGATCTAGTGTGCCATATTAACAAAGAAATGGTTAACTGAAACACCACTTCATTTTTACAGCCAGGAAATATGTTGCATTTATTCTTATTATCAAAAACTGCTTTAGTTTAAAATATGTTATTGGAATATAGGAAAGCATACTAGAGCATACAAAGGAAAGGATTTCCTGATAAATGTTAACCCATATTTACTTTACTATATTAAGGAGCTAGTATAGTAATGTAATGTAGAGAGCATAGATCAAAATCAAAGTTCATACGTTTATTGCCAACTCCAAGCAATTTAGTTCCATGAGTCAGGGATTAATAACAATGAAATTGGCTTAAAGTTATGAGTCTGTTTTATTTTTATGTTTGTACTTTTTTTTTTCAGATTCATTTAATTTGCCTTACGATCCAAAGGTTCATCTCGGTGATTTTACAGGGAAAAATGCCATATTTTTTAATTGACAGCAGATACTCATGCATAATTGTCGGCAAGACTGAGATTGTAAATAAAGTGATGAATACAGCAAAATACACACAGTAAGATCAAGAGGATATAGTAAATATTATCACATACCATCGTTCTGCGCCATCTAGCCACTCATCCACCCTGTCCTCCCAAAGTTTGGAGGCAATACAAAAGGAGGAATAAAAGTGATATGCAAAATATCTCAAATGTGTTCCCTGAAATGACACTAAGTATGGATTTGGCTCAGCTTGTCTCCAAACCTGGAGGCAAAAAATGTGACATTCCACAACTTTAATTGCAATGAGAAAAGGAGGCAATTTTGTATCATGTTCATAAGACAGTGTTTAATACTGCGTGCCAGTGCTGAGTGTTTTCAAATGTAAATCTGATCGCAGGCTGCAGCCCATGTGGTATATAAACAAGTCATATTTTTAAACGCAGTGTGAAATGTGGAGGCTGACGTGACCATTATCAGAGCCTCATGCATGAGTTACGAGACATCATAAAATATTTTCATATTGTAACAATGAAAACTGAAGCTGCTCTGTGGTAGGCTTGTTTGATCTGATAGCTACCCCAGCTCCCTTTGCTGGATTTAGCAGACAGAAGGAATGTTATTCAAATGCAATACTTCTCAATATGAAGATGCTTTCTCATAAATATTCTTTTTTTTTTTAAAAAAAAAGATTTCTTATCAAATGACTAGGGAAAATTTGAATATTAAGCCAAACGCAGGTGATATTTTCAAGCATTTTGGGAAATTCCACCCTGTCATTAAGCAGTTGAACTAGTTATCTAAATCAGGCTGAAGCAGAATTGCAATGTGAGCACAAAGAATTAGAGTCTTCTCTCATTAAACAAATAATTTGTGTATTTTAGTCTGAAAATAAATGCTCCTTGCGTCTTCAGATTAATTCTGCATAGCTGGATGGAGAGAACAAAGATAGTAGATCCACCTCCTTCAGAATAAACCCACCAAACCTTGAACCTGATTTTGTAAATCAGGTCAAGTTTAATGTCACAAACTTCCTCTGGCTCTGATAGATTCTTTTACAAATGCCTTATTTCACTGCATTCATTATAAAAATGGTTATTCCATTTGCATGACCAGATTAGATTTTATGGAATATGTCAGCTGAGTTTCTGCATGTTTGTGGTTTAGAGTCTGGGGATAGATCTTCTTAAGTTTTGAGTTTTAATCCTCCTAGTGACTTTGATTTTCTCAGTGATTTTCAGCTCATAATCATCTGATTTATCTGTGTTTCCCTGCTGCTGCAACAGATATTCTGCAACAGCAGAAGACGTAGATGCTTTGTCTCACATGGAGATGTATTCACTGGTGTGTTCAATGTCTGCGCTTTACCTGGGAGCAGGAAGCCAGACTGACAATCGGGCTGAGAAGATAATGATGGGGCAATCTGTAGGAATTGTAGGAATTTAATAAGATGACAGAGAGAAAAAGAGAAGATTAGAAAAAAAAAGAAGCTGTCTAGGTCCAGGGGGTGGCCTTAAGCAGCTGCCTCCTGGCCTGGGTGCAGATGGGTCTTTGGCTTCACCGTGTGTGCAAAGGGGCTACTACCTTGGCAGGGTGAGGTGGGATCCATGGAGTTATCTTGACAAAGGCACCTGGAAGAAGCAGGTACTGAGAGCATGGAGGGTAAAGAAGAGAGGGTTTCCGCTGTGCTATGGCTTCCAGCAATGTCAGTGACAGGAGCCACAGCTCAGAAATGTCAGCAGATAGTCTTCTCCACGGACCTTTCTCGTGTCTGTTCGTAGTGGCTCTACTTGAAGGTCACGGAGTTACAGCAAGTCAAACAATGAGCTTCTTCAGGCTCCTTTGGAAATCCTACCCTGCGCCTTCCTGCTTTCCCAGTGGATGTAAATGCTTCTTTCCATGTGGAGGCAGCGGAGAAGGAAAGCTGAACAGTGCCATCGCTGCAAGCAGCAGGGCTCAAAGGCACGGATACAAGACCAACAAAGATGCTGGGAAGAAGGGGAGCATGTCTGCACGAGCGTCTCCGGGGATTTTTACTCAGGCCAGTAATGTCTAGGCATTGGCTTGTGGAGCTGGCTTGGATCCGACCAACTTGGATCCAGGGCCGTGTGCGGTCGGGGCTGGAACAGCCCTCCATGCAGAGAACCCTTCGGAGCAGGGAGCTCAGCTCTGTGGTTTCTGCTAGCTGCAGGACTGACTTGAATGGCAAGAGCTCACAGGAAGAGCTGGACCTCGCAGGGTATAACCGAGTCTAATTTGTCTTCCTGTCATGAGCAGAAGGTTTGATTACTTTTTCCCCTCTCTATATTTATTGAAGAATATGGTAAAGATGAACACAAACAGTTAAATATTCCAAACTATTTCAGCTTGGCAGGATATCTTCTCATCTTGTCTCCACAGCGTTTCGCTTTGGGGACACACACACACACACACACACACGTGCACTGAATTCACGTCTGTGGTGCCTTTGCACCGAGCTGATTCCAGTCAGCCTAATCACAAAGCCGGGCAAAGGAAAAACTGAATTTTCAAACCGATGACACATTTATACCAGAATTGTAGCTTTATAATATTAATGTATCATTTAACTTACATGTATACTTTGGAATGTTTATAACTACTGTAAATCATAGGCGAGAGCAGCCAAGAGAGTGCCACACAACATTCCTAGCGCAACTTGTAAAATAAATACAACAATCACAGAAGAACAACATTCCCTGTTACAAAAGGGAAAATGTAGCTGCCTGGGTGCAGACGGCGAAAGAGCTCCATAAAATCTTTACGAAGCCCAGGCACACGCAAGGGAAGTGGAGCCGTGTTTTCTCTCTGCTGCCACCCGTGCTCTGGCCGTGATCCTCCGTGAAGACTGCAAAGTATAAAATGTTCTCAAGCCAGCGTGAATAAAGCGTTACGTCTTGGTAAAGCGACACTAGGCATCTGCTGAGGCTACCACTTAGCATCGCTGTTGTCTTCTGCATGACCGCCCAGGTTTTCTGGCACTACTTTCCTTTCTTTAAGGTGACACTGCTTAGAAGTTATCCCTGTGCAGCACTCCATGACCTCTGCTCACCTTCTCATGAAGGGTGCCTTAAAAAGAATAAAGTCTACCATTTCCTGACCCATAAAATTCTGTGGCTGATTTCTGACCTATTAACCTTCAGTTTTTCTTTCAAGGTTTATAGTACTTTTATGACTTGTCCAATGGACTGTAAAATACACATTTAAATGCATTCAACTCAGATAATCATCTCATCAGTAAAACAGTCTAGCTTCTTTCTTGGATGCTAAGCACTCTAAAATTCTTCTGGATTCACCAGCATGCTTACCAGTCCCTGTTTCTTCTCACTGAAGTAGGCAAAATAAAATGATGCAAACACCTTCCGTTCTTAGGGGATAGTAAAAATGCTTGCAGATCTTACTGGAAATTCCCTTCATCTTCAGAGCTGGATCTATGGAAAAATCATAACCAAATTTGAATTCAAGTTACCTACAAACAGTAAAAATGAGTCAAATTTTCAGATCAAGGCTGAGCTGAACATATGACTATTTTTCCAGTTTTGTTGTGCTAAAAATATATTTGAAAAGCTAGTACAATGTGGTAACATTGCACAGGCAGCAAAATATCAAAATAACACCAAGGACAGGAGAATGTTTTAATGTACTTTCTGGTAAGTTATTTAACATGCTTTTGTTGGCAGTGGAGGGTTTTGAGCTTTGGATCAGGCCTGAATTAGTTAGAGCAGGCAGTAGGCAGTGCCTCTCATGCAATGGCCGTTCCCAAACACAGCTGGAAGCCAACCTAACGGGACGCTCAGTTCTGCTTCTCTAACACGGGCACGACGAGTATCTTAAGTGTAGAAGAAAGAAAAAACACTATTTATCTGGGACTGCAGATGCTGAACTGAAGTCCGGGACTGGAGCTCATCTGACCAGAAGAGGCTGGAAGAGGCCCTAATTGCACCTATCTGTGCTAGGAAGGACGAGACCCACAGCCCTGCCCTGGGCTGCAGAAGCCTCCCCGCTGTCCCAGGTGGGCTGGCAGAGCTCCACACTGGCAGGGTTTGGCCCTGCTCTCTGCCACGGGCGGATGGGAAGAGCTGCGGTTCAGCACAACGAGCCCGTCCACCTGCACCATGCTGCTGCTCAACCATTTCCCCTGCAGCTTGTCACCTTCAACCAGGTTAACAACCCAAAGATGTTTCCTCTTCTCCCCAGTGGGACCATTTCTTGCTACAGCCATCAATTAAGAGATGTATTTTAATTCACTGCTTAATTTCTAATGTGTTTTGTCCATCACAAACACAGCGTTCATATTTTAAGTCAAATATAACTCTGCCTACACTCATATACCTTCTCCGTGCAGCCTCTATATTTCAGCCTCTATATTTAAGAAACATGAACCTAGGAAGTGTTTATAGAAGTCTAAATATAGGTTTATCTGTTCTAGTCTTTCCATGAAAGATCTTTTTCCTTCAACATATGGAGATTAAATATACGAAGCAATATTAGTTAACATTTAAGTTATGGCATGCTTCTAAAAACACCAGGAAATTCCGTTTTGAAGTTGACCTTCCAGTCTTAACTCCTGTTGACTTTATATTTCTTTTCTCTTACTGGTATGAACTGAGGACAGAGTATAGCTTGAAGCTGAGTGATACTGCCTCAAGACAGACATTTGGAGAGACACCTCCTGTTAATCCCATTAGTTACTCTACAGGTTCATTTGGGCCCTCTTTGAAAGAAAGAGCAAAAATCCCACATTTGTCAGCAGCCCAGAACCAATTGCAAGTAATATATGAGATTCCAGTGTATTTACTCTGAGTCAAATAAAAGAAAATGAATCAAACTTGAGGGAATTTACGTCAGAGCAGCTGTTTGCGTGCATCTTCTGCTAGCCTTAACTCTCACACTTTGGGCTTTCCGGTTAGCATTTACAATAATATCATTGCATCATAATTCCAGTGTTCAATATTCCCTCTTTCAAAATATGAAGTTGCAGCTGACTCCCTGTATCCTTCTGGGATAAATGCAGAAAAAGTTTTACTTAACAGCTGCTATATATTATTATTATTACCTATTACATCATATCTTATTACAGCTCTATTACATGCTTCCCCTAAAATCTAATCACATTCTGAAATTGTTTACAGCGAAACTAGAAATAGGCTTGAGACACAAAGTTCACATCCCAGCATGGGTCTGAACTCTCTTGAAGTTCAAATTTGTTCAGATGCAGCATTTAACTCTCTTGCCCCTGAAGGACAGGAGCAAAGCTTGGCAGTGCCGGTGGCAGCAGCAGCGACTCTCCCATCCGGAGATAACGGAGACGGCCCTTTTTGGAGCACATCTCAAATGGCAGCAGTACAGATGGGACTATATGTTCTGACATGTCCTAGCTCAGAGGCTGAAAGAGGGATAAGGAGCAAAATTCTGGTCTCATTTAGGTCAATAGCTGATCTTTCCTTGATTTCAGCAGAGCCAGGGTTTCCCTGAAGCTGAAGAGACAGATGACAGACAGATAGACACCTGAGCAAATAACCTGCAATCAATAAATCAGTTGAACTAAGCTACATTTATTTACCCAAAATGTGAGTAAACGCTAATTCAGGTGCATCACCCGCCCCATACCAAACACAGAGGAGGACTGAGAGGCTGAAGTGCATTTAAAATTCCTGAGAAACAGAGAAAAACTCTTCTGCACTCAGGTTTGCCCACCAAAAATGGCCATGAGCCCCTGCACAAACCCTTGAGGAACAGGCCCAACCACTCAAGAGCTTAACCACAATGGCCAGATTTCTTTGTTTTACTTTTCACCCTCATGCAAGCTGTGAAATAGCCACCTGAGCAGACAACAATGACGCTTATTGCTCCCAGGGAGCACCAGCACAACTTCTCTTAGTGGAGCAATTACTGCTACTGTGGGTAAGTCTTCCATGGATCAGTCCCTTTGTAGAATTACAAATTCATAAAAGTAGAATAAAAGCAATCAAGGTCACAAACCTTACCCATATCCTGACATTTCTATAGGTCTTTGCTTTACAGCTATGATATTAAGTAGTTTGGCTAACTTTTTAGAAATGTTACTATTTTCTCGACAAAATGTCAAGCAAGTTTTCAGGGGGGAATACTTCATAACTGAAGTATGTTTTCCTAAGGGCAATAAACCACGAAGAAATGTACTTTTTTCCCACCCAGCCTTTGAGCCAAAACTTTCACATGTTTTTCAAAGAAATAAAATTATAGGTGTTTTTCTGTAGCAGGGCAAAGTACCACCTGGGTGGCAGTGGTAGAAAGCTGGGCAAACTTTATAAATCTAGAAGGGGGAGATTGTTTTGGCATGACTTAGGGTTATAGCCTGGGTTTCCTATGCATAATTTTAAAGGGAATTGCTCAAAGCATCAGGAAACTCTTGCTGGTACGCTCTACCTAGTGCATGGCTCCCGCCTCTTCAGACTCATGGAAGATTGCCATCGGTGGAAAGAGGACCTTTTCAGTGCAATGAACAGTGGAGACAAGAGGCAGACTTCTCATTATTTCTGTATCTGACAAGTCCCAGGCCCTTGTACATGCTGGTTTAAGAGACCAGCCTGTAAAGTGAATTAGAAATAATGAACTGGTCAGCATGGTTTAATGGGGTTCCACTTTGACGGTTGAGGTGCATTCCCATACCTTGCTGACCAGGAAGACTGCACCATTGGATTGGCATTTGGGATGCTGCCAGCCTGCTCTTGGCTCTCTAAAACCGATGAGGGAGCGTGCTGGTATTTTGTAATTACTGAGCGGATGGAAGTGCACTTTTGTTTTGGTCATTTAATCATAGGCATCACAGTGCTCACAGTGTTAGGAAATATTTCTTTCCAACAGAAATAAGAGAGGAAATGAATTAACAGAATATCAGTTCTCCATGATCACTTCACAACAGGAGGGTGAATGAGGATAAGTGAAGAACTGAGGAATTTTTTCATAAAATGGGTAAGAGTGGTGCAAAACTACTGAGAGTTAAACAATCCATTGCTGTGCTGCCTGGCACCCTGATGGAACAATCCAGTCCTGGAGCTGTGGGGTTTTTGTTTGTTTGTTTGTTTTTTTAATGTTAAAAAAAAAAAGGCAACTTAAAATCTTTCCCCTGGAAATCAAACAGAGGGAAAACTAAAGAAAATCTACAAAGGAAATATCGTTCTCTGGACCGCTCTGTGTGCTGGCTTCCTACGTGCTGTACTGAGGAAACTCTGAATCCTGTGGAAGAAATCCATAGAGAGGAAACAGCAGCAATCACAAATTATAAAAGATGGGGCTGGTTTTAATCAGGGCTGACTCTTCACAAATAACAAGCGGGAAGGAGAGGTTAAAGTGAGACATAAGGCTAAGCCAATAAAGTCTTCTTTGAGACAGCTTAAGAAGGGCGTATTTCAATAAGCCATAGTGACGAGAGAATCAAACAGCTCAACATGTCCAGAATGTACAAGCCCTGTCTAACTCCAGACATATGCAGTTAAGCTGACTACATAGTCCATGGAGAGAAGCTGAGTCCTAATTTAGGACCTCTGAATAACCATTATCAGGAGGCGACTCTATTGACTGGGCAGCCAGGCCAGGTCTTAATTGAATTAGATCTCTAAAATTAGACCGTGTGAATGTCTGCACTCCCCTCATCTCCTCCCCACCCCTGAAACATGCATGTACATCATATGCCTGGGAGCATTCTAGCAGTTTTCAAGATTATATGGGGAAAAGTACCATTTTTGGAGTGTCTAATTAGTGAGAAAGTTAATGGACAGGAGCAGTATTTGGTTGTGCTTGCAGCCAGGATGAAGAGCGCTTTCCTTCTAGGATGAGAGCCAGGCTCTCCTGCTGGGCTGTACAGGATAAACAGTGATAGTCTTGCAGCTAATTGAAGTGTGATATAGATAAATTGCATGGTTTTGAATAGTTCTGCACCCAGCATCCTACAGGAGCCCTAAAATTCTCATGTTCATCTTCCCAAGCTTCTGGTGATCACCAGGTAACGATTGCACTTATCTAGGTTAAAACAAGAGAGTACTGGGACAGAAGGCCAAATTTAAGATGGAAATCTTCATCTGATTGCTGTGGTTTAGTTGCATCAGGGCTATCACATAATTCCTGCAAGCTGTATAAATGATTCGGGTAGCAACTGATGTTAGGGCCAAGGGAAAAAGCAGCTTTCTGGATTTCTGTCAGATACTGGCAATACCTAGAGCAGAATCATCCAAGCCCACAAGTAAAAAATGTCAATGCTTACTGGCTTTTTTTTTTTTTTTTTTTTTTTTTTTTCAGTATAAAGCTGTGGTTTGTGTGGGTTGCCTTAGTGTCTTTCAAGTAACTAGCCTGCTGCTACACAAACATTTGGGGTATGCAGTGGCCTGTGTGGATGCTGTCTTGATTTATAGTAAACCCTGGGAAGAACTCCTATAGCACCTGAAAGCAATCTTTCACCAACCCAAGGAAGCAGAGTTGACTTTTAATTCCCCAGCGCTCAGTAAAAGCAGGAAATCATATATACATATACATATACGTATACAAGTTTATATGTGTATATGTATGTATGTTTATATGCATGTGTGTATGATTAAGGGACATACAGTAACGCAAAGGAGTAATGAAAACAGAGATCTATAAAATACAGACCCAAAAAAAGCACCTATTACTGACTACTAAATGGCAGATGAGATCTTTTCTGGGTATTTGAGTATATTATTGAAAATTTATTCCACATTTTGCCACACTGGCTGCTCTATTAACTGATCTCATTAGGAAAAAAATATCATCCAAAGAAGGAAGGTAAAAAATCTACATTTTCTGTAGACAAATTTTTCTGAATTTAAATTCCCCAGGTATGCTGAGGTTTTAATAAAGCAGATGACAGCATTTCACTGGAAGAGGTTATCTGTCACACTAAAGCAGACATGGTTAAATAACAGGATATTCATAATATTCGTAAGTCCTAAGTTAGTGATTCTGCAATTTTATATGATAAGTTTAGTAAGTTACATTTGCTTTGGACCAAATGTACTTATGAACGTATTTTTTCCAAGAAGAAAGAAAAGGATTAGTTTCAAGCAACACAATTAAACTTTGCCGAAGTGGATGTGGAACAGATCTTCTTAAACGTACATCTTTTATTAAAAAAGAAATAATCTGAAAATGATCGAACGCCAGCCAAGTCTCTTACAGGAGGTCAATGTGGCCCACGACTTCCCGCAAACCAGAGATCACTTGGGTTATCCAGAGGTTGCACTCAGCGTACATCAAATGAGGGAGGAAAGAGTGATTCATGCGGAAGAATGACCAGTATAATAGTGCTTCCTTCGGAGAAAATAACTTTTCCAAGCCTGAGTTTCATGATTCTGCACTCCCAAGGCAAATAATTTTGAGCAATAAAAGGAGGGAAAATCAAGTTTGTTTGCGATATAATTTTTCTCCTTTGGAGTGAAGAATGGGCTTGGCCCAAAGAAAACCAGCTCAATGTGTGCTGCAGGCCAGAGGTGGTGGAGGAGCTTCCCGGAGCCACGGGGACACATCCAGGCTCATGTTTTGCTCCAGCTGAACCCAGCCATGCCCTGGTCTGAGCAGTTGCCACATGCTCATTCCTACCATCCCTGTCCCCCTGTGTCACGTTTGAAGGTTATTATTTATAGGATACAACTTAGCGTAGCACTAAGGAAACGGTTTATCCAGCAAGAGCAGCGGTTGCAAGAGCAGCTCGCACAACTGCGGTTCCTCAATGCTACCTGAGGGAGCAGGACGATACTCCCCAGGAGGCACTGGCAGGGTCACACATGCTTCTCCTCACCCCGGGGAAACCTGCAACCTGCTCCCGCAGACCCAGGCACTAAATCCAGTCTTTGCTCTGTAGAAAGCTGCTGTCTCCAGTGTACACCCAAGCCCAGCTGTCCTACCTGCAGAGCCAGCTGGCTTTGCAAAGAGGGAGAGCTCCGAGTTCACTGCGACCACACGATGCTCCCCACAGGGCCCAGTACATCCTGTGGAACCAGCAGTGCTTCAGTGAAGGTGCTATTGAAGGAAGGATTTGCACTTATCCTCTGGGCATTTGCACTTGAAGGATTTATTTGAAAAAACATGGAAACCCAGCTAATCTTTGCACCCTGAGTAAGAGAATCCGTTGCATTCCTTCCTCCCTCTGTGTAGCATGACATGTGGCTCTGTCACTTGGTTTTCCATCCAAGAACCCTGGCCTAAGCTCTATTTTTTTAGGCACGCTCACATTTAATTAAAAGGAAACTATCAGAAGTTGAAGTAACTCTCTCAGATATGCTGTATCCAGCCCCAGGTTAGGCCCGTTCATGACTTCTCTGTGCACAATTTCCTCCAGGATTCTGCCCTCACTTGAGACCCAGTGTGATGCAACATCACTTTCCACACAGAAGATACGGTAATGCTGGCTTGACAAGTGAAATTAATTATTGCATTCCATTAATTTTGAGTCATGCACCCAGCCCATGGAAGCTAGGAGAACCTTGTGAAAAACAAACTCACTACATTGTACTGTAATATTATTCTTGGCTGGAGTTTCGGCCAGCCTGCTGGGGTCCTCCTGACCCGCTGAGCTCCGCAGCGGTTCCCCTGCTAGCATCAGCAGAGCAGCTGCTGTCCTCGGAGAGGGAACGAGAGGCTCACTCTTCGACTGGGACAGTGCTAAGGCAGCAAGGGCCTCCTTGGGACCTTTAAACTCAATGTTGAGTTTAGCTTGAGAGGGTGGCAATGTTGGCTCCTCACACCCTTGAGCACTCAGCTCTGATTACATATTTACTTACGATTGCTAGGTGACAGTATCGAGCATTTCCTGCAAGGAGCTGAATCCTGGACAGGGCCATGGGAATGGTGGTGGCAAAGCAGCTACGAGAACCAGTTGATCTGCTGAAAGTCCCCGTGAGCAACCTCTCCAAACCTTCTGCAGTGCAGCCCTGTGCTGCAGAACCTGTGGTGGCATCTCTTTGGTCTTAGAAAGGAGCAGGGTCAGTGACTCAGAGGAGAAGCACTGCCCACCCCCATGGCGTTAAGCTAAGACTGAGTCAGGCCTGTGCTCCAGGGTGGGGTGGCTACTGACAACGAGCATCTGCTGAGCAAAATCAGTTCTGCCATCAGGGAGAACTGATGAGCCCCTTTCATGGGCACCTGTGGTGGTGGCACCTAGACCTGATGCTGGCCACCTGCCGGCAGCAAACTCCATGATGCCCAGGGACAACTGTCTTGTAGCAACAAATTTTTCATGCTGGGGTGCCAAGGTGACTGCAGGAGCCTGGGCAAACCACAAACTCCCCAGCTAAGCCCTTTGGTCACCTCCCTTATCAGGGAAGGGTGATTTGGCCCCTTCACCTTCGGTAAGGACAAGAAATGAGCCTGGAGAGGCACAGCTGAAGGAGAAGCCTTTTCCACAGCTGCATCAGGAGAGCTCACAACTGTTGCAACAGCCTTTGTCTGCTGGAAATGACCTAGGCTGGGCCTCTGCATTAAATTACGTCAGTTCATTTGGAGAAAAAGGGAAGTTTCTGGCTCAGTGGCCATGCAGCTTGTGCCCGGTGTGTCTTTCGTAGCCCCTTCTTGCTGAGCAGGACGGTACGGCCAGGCCTCCCCGATGCATCCGGATGACTGCAGTGCCTTAGCACCTATCTCCATGCTGGCAGCATCTGCAGCGCCCTTCCCACCCCTCCTCCTCCTCCTTATCACCCATCCCGCAGAGATAACGAAGCACCGTCTCGTCTCACGCACCCGGCCAGGGCATCACCAGTCAGCAGCAGTCCCGGTTGCTGGGAGAGCGATGAAGTGCCCACACTCACCCCCAGCTTCCAGGAGCAGTGCTGGCGCAGGAGGGAGCTCAGTGTCCCCCAGGGACCCTGACTCACTGCGGGCTTTGCAGCTCCTCATGGGGGTTATCCAAGGCAGCAGGAAGGGAAACGACTGCAGGGATACGAGAGGCTCAGAGAAATCCCACCGAAGTCGGTTTTGGTGGAGAACTTTCAGTTATTGTATTTTTTTTTTTTAGAGAAAAAGATATATTCTCAGCAGAATGTCTCAGCTTTCAAAAAACTGAAAAAGAAAAAACCCTTTAGCCTTATTTGTTCATCTTGCAATGGAATACAAAAAGCTCCCTGCAGGAACCTCCTGCAGGAAGTCCTGGTGGTGGCCGTGACCCTGCTCGCTTTCAGCTACTTGGAGCAAGAAGAATCGGAGAGACCATTTCCTTCCTGAGGAGCTTCAAGAGCTTCTTTTGGTCGAAACCAGACTCTGCATTTTCAACTGTGAGACCCCTTCTGCTTGCAGTGAACATGATTGGACCTTGGAAGAAGTAGTTTTCCCTAAGGAGCCTTCGATGCCTGAGGTGGCCCTCAGCACTCGGGCACAGTTCATCCTCCTGGCAGGGGACGAGGACCGGTGGCACCTTTAGCCTCCATCCCCTGCAGACCAACCTGCTCCACCAGGCTAAATGATATACAAAAAAAATTGTGTGGATTTCTAAACTTTTTAGCTGAGTATCTCAATGAAAAATTCACATCTGGGTGAATAGAACTCTGCCCTTTCACAGCCAAGACTCTGAAGTTTGGGATGACAAATCCAAACCACACTGAAGGATGAAGCCTGACTCTCTCTTCCTTGCTCTCACCATGAAACTGGCAACAACCAGCTCGAGAATAACAGCCCCAGTAGGAAATTTAAAAGTTATGGTGAGCTCATGAACAGTAGGAAGCAAACTGGTCTCCCCAGTGCGGAAATCTGGGTAATAAAAATTAATAGATCAAGCTCTGAGGACAGCAAGGGGAAAGAAGCTGGGAATGTATTGCAGAATTGCAGAATTGCATTGATTACAGTGAAATGTCACTGCGAATAGTCTGCAGGGGTCGGTCCTTCTTTATTGTTTTGTTTCAGTCACGTCAAAATGTTTCGGTTCGGTAAGAAAAAAACCAGCTTTATTTTAACAGTCTCTGCTGGATTAGCTCTGATTTACATTACATGTCAGGGTCAGGATACGTCCGCTCCTTTTAGTCAGAATTGCTGTTTTCAGCATGCTGAGAGAAATGCCTTTGTCCAATGTAGGACAGGCGGCCACCCACCCTCAGAGGATGCCACGTCCATCTCTCCGACCATTGTCCGAGTCTCCCACCCAAGCCAGCATCAAAGGGTCTGCAAGGTGAAGGAGAACAGGGATTTTGACCCTTCTGGTCCCAGTGGTCAGGATGGAGAAGTCCAGTCCCCGCCTGAAGGCTCCTGTTCATGTTCCAAATGGACAACATGTTGCCTTCAAGTGCTTGCAGGGACAGGCTGCTGGTGCTCTGGGGGACATCCTCACACAGCATTGCTGTGCAGCTGCAAGCGAACTCAAGAGAGCTTGCCATAAAGCAGGACATATTGTAGGCAAAATTTTAGAATTTTAGATGAATTTTAGGAAGATAGAAAATCACCCTAAAAGGTCTAAAAGAGATTTTACCCAAAGACCTTTTCCTCCTAAGTCTTGTGGAAAAAAAAAATAAAGTATAGATAATCATAAAGGCTCTGAAATGGATATTACAGCTTTCAAAAAAGGAGAGTATATTAAGTGACATTGAAACCTTAGCAGTTCCATGGCTCTGAGTGCAAAATACCTTGTTATGCTTCTTACCAGGTAGCTTGGTGGGATTCCTCTGGGAGGCATTTGTGGCAGCTCTTGACTTCAATGGGTATCTTAGCCTTCTATCTCCTGTGTATCAGACTTGAAAACACAGTTAACAAAGGCCAGATGGCTGGAGGCTCCTTCTCACACCCATAATATTGATGGGAACAG
>JAVCKT010021503.1:0-34898 GCA_032273925.1 Rhynchotus rufescens
CAGGCCCCTGCTGGCGCGCAGGAGGCGGCTGGGCACGGAGCCGCGGGCGCCGGGTGGCGCGGCCGCGCGCACCGGGGACAGCAGTGAGTCCCGCGGGGGAGACGCGGCCAGCGCCGGACAGGGCTCGGGCCAGGGCCCCTGCTCCGACCTGCGGGGCCCGGCCTCCGGCCCCTGCGCCGGCCTCCGGCGGCAGCGGCGGGAGCCCTCGAGCTGGTGCTCGATGCGGTAGACGTCCTCCGTCACCTGGTTGACGCGGTCAAACTGCGCCAGCAGCATCTCGAAGAGCGACAGGAGCCGCTGGAGGTCGGCGTCCACCTCGAGGCTGTCGCGGGTGCTCAGCACGAGGCTGAGCCCGTCCAGCTGGCTGGAGGACGTGGAGGCCCTGGAGCTGTCCGAGGCGGCGCTGGGAGTGGGGCCGCGGAAGGACTTGGAGTCGCTGGAGTCTCGCGAGGGCAGGGGCTCCATCCCTTCAAACCTCACCTTGTGGCGGAACTGCAAGACAAGGAGGGTTCGAGAATGAGGTTAGGCCAGGGCTAAGCTGGAAGCAGCAGCAAACAGCCCATCACCAACCCAGCTGGAGGAGCAGCCGCTGCTCCGTCCCTCTCCTGCCAGCGGGGCTGGCCTTGACCCGCCTGCAAACAGCAGGGGAAGGCGACAGGAGCGAAGCAAGGCCAAGGACGGCGGCTGCTGCCCCTCCGCAGCCGGTCGCGGGCTGCTGAGCCCCTTCCTTCCCTCCCCGCCTCCCAGGGCCGCTCTTACCTCCTTGGCTTTGCTAAAGCCCATCCACATCTTGAGCCTGCGCACGAAGAGCTCCACCATCTCGTAGTCCTGCGGCTCGAAGGCGGGCCGGTAGAGCTCGAAGTGCATCTCGCGGTAGCTGGCGATGAGCACCCCCGCGAAGAGCCTCAGCACGATCCACACCTCCAGGGCCACGTAGCTGGCGCAGAACGCGTGGTAGAGGCCGGAGGGCTCGGGGAGGCCGGGGCAGAGCCTGGCGCTGCCCCGCACCATGGCGAAGAGCAGCAGGAGGCTGCTGCCCATGCTGCGGAAGGACTCCGAGGAGGAGGAGAAGAGCTGCAAGGGGCACGAGAGAGAGGGCAGGAAAACACGTCATTCAGCAGCAGTGTCCCCCTGTGCCTGCCACCCACCACCCCTTCTTCACAGCCCGAGCTCCGAGCAGCCAGGACAGGGACATGGCACTGGTTCTCCGGCAGCCTCCTCCGCTCCAGACAAACCCAGCTGGGATTGCAATGCCAGAGGAGCCTGTTGGGCTCTGCTTGCCCAGCGTGTCCCCTCCCGTGACAGTGCCCCCTGCACACAAGCGGCCGCCCCGCCCGGCGGGACAGGGGTGGCAGCGGCAGCGGTGGTTACCAGGAAGCCGAGCTGCGCGTAGGCCAGGATGAGCACGGCGAACGCCAGCCCCGCCGCCGCCAGCTCCTTCGCCGACTTCTGAATGGTCTTCCCGAACACGGACCACTGCCTGACGAAGCGCAGCTGCTGGGCGGCCTGCGAGCGAGAGGCGCCGCTTACCCGGGGAGCAGAGGCCCAGCCGCGGAGGCTGCTGCCGGAGCCTCCACCCCGCGCGCGGGCGCAGACCCCGCACGGCTGCTGCTCCCGCTCCGCAGCCTTGCGGGAACGTGCGCGGATGCAGCTCCTGCACCGTACACCCTCGCCCTGCATCGCCAGCCCTCTCCGTACCTGCACTGTCAGGAGGAAGAGGAGGGAGGCAGCCAAGGTGCTGAAGACTGTGTTGAGGAAGGCCACCTGGTAGAAGTTGGTGAAGCCCTTGCGGTTGTTGAGGTACTTGAGCCACTGCTGGTCGGCGAGGGTGGCCTGGCTGAGATGCACCACCACGGTGCACGTGGTGAGCAGGATGAAGACCCACTGGCCATAGTGGCCCCACAGGGTGAAGTAGGCCCTGCCTTCCTTCTTGATGGACAGCGACTCGGACACCACGAAGTAGACCACGAACATCATGAGGAAGACCTGGGGGAGGAGAGGAAGGTTTGCCGGGGAAGGACAGGGCTGTGTTTGACAGTGCTGCCCCGGTGGAGCCCTGGGCCAGCAGAGCCCCATGTCCCAGCCCTTCAGCTGGAGCCCACAGCCCCGACTTCCTCCAGGCCTTCCTCCAGTGCCCCCACTCTCCCATCCCAGCAAGGAAGTTCCCTGTCCCAGAGCCAAGGTGCAAAGGGCAGGACGGCACCTACAGCCAACCTTGAGCCCGAGGTGACCTGTCATGGTCAAACCGAGCTAGAGTCAGGAGCAACAGGTCCAGGAGGCTCCCCGTGCAGGGAGCGAGGAAGAGGAGGAGCCCCGAGGAAGGAGCTGCACTGACCATCATGAGGAGCTGCAGGGTGACGCCCCCGCTGAGCCGCAGCAGCGGGAAGGGGCTAATGGTGACAGCAGCCACGGCCTGGCCGGCGCCCAGGAACTCGAGCCGCAGGGTGATGGCTGCGTGCAGGTCCACGCTGGGGTTATACTGCATCAGCTCCACGAAGACCGCCCGGCTCCTGCGGACGCGACAGAGGGGCTCAGGGGCCCGGGACGGCATCGGCCCCGAGATCTGGGGCTGCCCTTGTGCAGGGCCGCAGAGCCTCTGCCCGGGGCAGCCCAGCAGTGCCACCCCAGGGCACCTCCTCCGCCCGCCACACTCACATGTTGTCGATCCAGGAGTGCTGCTCAAGGAAGGCGAGCTGCGCCCGGCTTTCCTCGAGGGAAGGCCCCAGTTCCTGCACGTAACCGCCGCTGTCGTAGAAGGAGACGTAACCCCAGTACCAGACTCTGCAGAAGGGGAGCCGGGAAAGAAAGCAGCCTCTGTCACACCTGCCCTGTCTCTCCCCAACACCGTCACTGCCCGCCCTGAGCTGTCTGCAGGGGTTCCCAACCGCACAGCAGCCCCCAGACTTTGATGAACAAGGGCCCAGGACTGAAACGCAGTTTGTCAGTGTGCTGGTAAGGCTGAAAAGCCGACAAAGCTGCGAACCTGCTCTTACAGCAAGCTGAGCTAGGGCTGCCCTTTGGGCTCCGCAGGGTGGCTCAGCTCCCTCCTCCTGCACGTTGCCCCGGCTGCCCTGTCCCAAGAGCAGCCCCAGGTGGCTGCCCAGCCCACAGGGACCCGGGAGCTCGAGGCAGAGGGAACCGCGGGACCCCAGCCCTCCCGCAGCCAGCGCAGAGCTCAGGAGGTGCCCCTGGAAAGCCCTGGGCAACCCTGCAATAGTGGTGCCAGGCTGGGGGTGCCCAAGCATCACCGAGGGGACAGCTGGGAACCACCCAGGCCATCACATCCTTGGAGAGGCCTCCATGGCCTCGGCACCCGGCGCGGGCGGCAGCTCCTTACCCGGTGAGGTCGGGAGGCGAGTAGGACCAGGCAGCCGTCCGGTTCCCGGGTGCCCGTGCCCAGCCGGCCCCGTAATGGGCGGTGGAGAAGCCGCCGGAGCCGCTGCAGCTCCCGCCGGCGTCGGCGCCCGCCCCGCGCAGCAGCGCCCGAGCCGTGCGCTGGCACTCGCCTGCAAGACACCCACCCGTCACCGTCCGCGTGCTGGGCGCAGCTCCGCTCGTCCCCCTCCTTCCCGAGCCTCCCTCCGCACCCCCGGGGCCACCCCCGCAGGCGGAGCACGACCGCCCTCCACAGCGACTCCCCTCCATCCTCGGGACTGCCCTGCTCATCCCTGCAGA
This sequence comes from Rhynchotus rufescens, assembly GCA_032273925.1. Taxonomy (NCBI): domain Eukaryota; kingdom Metazoa; phylum Chordata; class Aves; order Tinamiformes; family Tinamidae; genus Rhynchotus; species Rhynchotus rufescens. Next base: position 3,676 of record JAVCKT010021503.1, read on the forward strand.
TTTATGCCAATGGGAAAAAAAAGGAACTTGCACAACATCTGTGCTTCACTGGGAGCCCTCGCTGCCACCTCTCCCCTGCAGGCAGGGCCAGCACTGCACAGGGCGGCAGAGCCCCGGCCACGGGGCACCCACCTTCTCGCAGGCGCAGCTGGCGCAGCCGGGCTGCCCCCAGCGTGGTGCTGGAGCTCTCCTGCCCCGACCGGGTGTTGTAGAGAAACGGGAGGAAAACCTGCGACATCCACACCCAGAACTGATCCGACCTGCAGCGAGACAGAGGCGGAGGCTGCGGGGCTCCGGAGGCGGCTCTGCCGGAGCCCAGCATCACAGTTCCATCCATGGAAGGGCAGCCTTTCCAGGACAACAGTTATTAGACATGCAAGAGCTAAGGGGAACTGGATGCGCCCCATGGCAAGGGCTTCTAGAAGCAGAGTCTGCTCTTTCTCTTTAGGCCACTGTCATCCTCGTATCACAGCCCCATCAAGAGGCCTGCAGGAAGGTGGGTGCCGAGAGAGTCGGTTCCCGGCAGCCACCCCAACGTCGTGGCAAACAGCCGGGGTTTAGAGCAATGGGAAACTCCACTGGGAAGTTCTCATCTAGTTAAACAGTGGAAGAGAAGGGCTTTGCATTTACATCACATGCTATTTTTGGTTCTCATGAGCTTGTTTACATCTAAACCTTAAAGTTGCAAGTTTTATTTTTTTCTTTTGCAAATAGAACAAACCTGTGTCCTTTTCACCAGACACAGAAAGATAAACATCTGTAAATCACAAAGTCCCTTCCCGCTGAGAAGCTCCAAAATGCAAAGGAATTAAAGCTCTCAGTCCCTGCAAGCCCTTCTGTTTTCCAGGACAGAAGGTGGGCAGAGGACGGGACCTGCTCAGCCCTGCTGAGGGCTCGAGACGTGTCCGCTGCCCAGCTCCTTGCTGCAGCCCTGCTCCGCTTGCCCGACCACGGCAGCCCCTTCGGGTCGCCTCCCGGCTCCCTTCGAGTTACCTCTTGATGCGGAGGAATTCGTTGCTGCCCAGCTGCTGCTTGATGGAGCTCTGCAGGAGGAAGGTCCTGCTGTTGCGGGAGGCATCTCCGTAGTTGGTGAGCAGGATCACCAGCAGGAACAACATGTAGATGAGGAAGTTCTGGCAAAGCAGAGAACAGAAAGGCAGATCACACCCAAGCACAGCATCAGGTTGGGTCCCAATCCTGCTCCCGACACCAATCAATGCTCCCCAGCAGTGCCATGCAGCAGGATTGGGCCTCACATATTTTTTTTTCCTCCCATATGGGAGGCTGTTTAAAATGAAAGCCAGACCACAGGCTCATACCAATATTCTATTTTTTCAAGGCAACCAGCCCAGTACCACATGTTTCAGTCCGTCTGCATTGCACAACCTCCCCGTACTAGCTCCTATATGCTGGCAGCTTGGCGTGCACAGCAGTTCTGAGCGTTTCCATCCTTTAAAGGGAGATCACATGGTTAAAAATAACTCCTTTAAAGTAGGTGTGTATTCCCAGCACCAGCGCAGAAGATTAGCACTGATTTATCTGAGAAAAGATGGAAATTCCTGCTCCCAAGCAGGGAGCTGTGTTTCATGAGACTCAGCTCACGCACTGGCCCGTGCCCTGGCCCACAGCCGGCCGATGCTCCACGCTGCAGGCCTTCCTCTAACCCCAAACCTCGGCATTACTGCACGCTACGAACACGCTCTCTACCCCAGTCTGAGGGGAGACAGCAATTCAGCCATGGTTCTGCTTTCCTGACACCTCGGATCTCCCAGAGCTTCACAGAGAAGATGAGTGTCCCTATCTGCCTTCCACAGCTGGGGGCACTGAGCTGGAGACTGGGGACACAAGCACCCATTAAAGAGCACAGGGGATCACAGATGGACCCGGGGCCCATACAAAGATGCCTCTCAGCTCCTGGAGCTGCCTTGGCGCCATGGGCAACATGAGACACGTTACCTTCAGCATCTTGTGCAGCAGTTTGACCTTCCTGGCCTCCTCCTTGGCCTGGAAAAGCGCAAACCCCTGCGGAGGTCGGACTTTGCTGATCTTCTCAGAAACATGCTCCACAAACGGGTGCTCCACCAAGGTGTCATCTTCCTCTGGGTGCAGGCGCTTGGCGACCAGCGAGAAATAGAGGGCTTCCAGGAGAACCTGGGAGAGACGAGGAGCACGAGGAGCACGAGGCAGGGCCAGGCCAGCTCCCTCCGCAGCTCCCGCTTGCCTCGAGCACGGGCACTGCGCGGAGCAGCTCGACCACCCCAGCACAAGAGCACCAGCTCTGCTCTTCTACTGCCCGCGTGTGTCTGCTCCATCGCTGCAAGCAGGGAAGATGGGGCAGAGAATTCAGGCTGCTCAGGCTCCACCAGGAGTTGATTAGTATTTGGGCAAGCTAATTACTGATGAGGCAAATGATTCCAAGGGACTGGCTAATCCAGAGCGGAGGGATGCGGGTGGTCACGGGAAGCCGCACACAGGTGTGTGCATGTGTACATGCATGCAGGTAACGTGCTCGAGCCCTCACTCTCTGCTTACCTTCAGGGGCTCCCAGACCAAGAAGGAGGCCAAAAAGCTGAATATCCCTGAGATGAGCCACATGAGGGCAACGCTGGAGGAAAAGCCCACACCGATCCACACAGAGACCCCCGTGGAGGTGGCAAAGATGAGCAGACAGATGCCATGGGCCAGATAGGAGCACCAGGGTGGCAGCAAACGCTTCCTGAATGTCTGGTCTGCAACTGGGGAAGGAAAACAGGAGTAAATATGACCGCAAAAGGGTCCAAACGAGTGCAAGAGGGGCTGGGCAGTGACTCCTCCCAGCACATCACTCGCCATCACACACCAGGTGAGCAGTGTGGACAGCACTGCTTCCCATACGCAGACAGCACAAAGCAGGCAGGAGGAAGAGATGGAAGCTGGAAGATGGAACCTGCTCCCTACTTTCCATCAGAGGCCCAGGAAATGGGGCATGTCCAGGACTGAACTAGCTAGAGGTGCTATTCCCAGACCCACTACAAGCCACACAGACTGCGGAGCCTGGAGATGCCCTCTCAACTGCTGGCCTCTCAGGCTGCCAAGCCACCCTGGCCTGGGGCTTGCTCAGACCCAGCTTCTTTCATCCACCCATGCGAATTAAGCCTGGCATACAGACACTACAGACAGTCATCAAGCAAGAGGAACCGATGGTTTTAGCAGCCCCAAGAGGCTTGCTGCTGTGCCCAATTTTCTGTGCTGCAGCCTGCCCTTCAGCAGCTGTGCCTCAGGAAGCCAAAGCTCAGCCTAAGAGAGCTGACACTGAGTTTCTCCCCTGGGCCTGACACAGAGCACTGATCAGCACCCAGAGCTTGCCAGGGCAGGACACCCTGGCCCTGTCTTGGGCACTGCCTGGCTGCTGTCCTTCATGACCCCGTAGCAAGCAGCTCTTCTCCCTGCTCACTGGCTCGAGCTTGCTTTGCCATCAGACTCCTTTTCCCTCTCGTTATGCACAGAGGGTCTCGCTCTTCCTCCTTAGGAAGGCCGAATGAAGCAGCTGAGGGCTGCAGAGAACAGAGCAATGGGGAAGCGGCAGGTGGAGCTTCCCTAGTGGGTACAGCAGTAGATCCCACAAAACAAAAGGCAGCCTAGGATCTATTGGGATTTGGGGATCACAGAGAAGTTGCCCCAAACTGGGAGGAAATAGCAAACATATCCCAAGGAAGAGAGCAGCCTCTCCTAAGTCTCCTCTATTTATCTTCTTCCCACCTGCTGCTGGGGGAAGGTCCCTCTTCTGCACATCCTCAGCCTCCCCACGCCAGGCCCCCGTGCTGGACACTGGTGTCTCTGGTACCTGTCCAGGTTGACTTGGCTGATCTGCTCACTTCCCTGGGAGGGGCTGCCACGTTCTGGCCCTTCTCGTTCAGCTTCTGCATCATGATGGTCTCAACCTTCTCCCCGAACACGCTGGACCTGCCAAGGCAAAGCGGTGCCGTGGGTGAGCTGTGCCAGTGCCCGGCCCAAGGCAGCGCTGTGGCTGGCACGGGAGCCCCGTGGCTGCCCAGAAGCACTTCCATTTTCTAACACAGTGGGCTCAGGTGCTGGTGATGGGATGCTCCGCTGGGCATCCCCTGGGAAGCTGGAATCCCTTCCTCACCCTGACCCTGCCCCTCTGCACTGGCTACCCAGCTAGGAGCCACCAGCCCATGTCCCAGAGCGGGGTGGCTCTGGGCACAGAGACACAGCAGGGTTCAAATCCCCTTCTCTCTTCTGTCCACACTGAACTAACCCAACACGCTGGTACTTTGGCAGCAGCCCACAAAGCCCCAGGGACACGTCAGGGGCACAGGGACACATCTTCAGCCAGGAGACATTCCAGGTGGGTCCTGGGGGCAGGCAGGGCTCTCCTGGCTGTGGGGGCTGCAGGAGTTGGTGCCGGCAGGAACACAGTGCCCGTGCGACCAGGCTGTCCTGGGCAGTTAGAACAGTCTGAGTCCAGCTCAGCTCGCAGCTGTGTGGCACAGCTGGACGGAGGACAAGGAACACAAGGCACTGCTCGACTTGCCTTGTCTGGGGGACCCTGTCCCCTGATACTTACAGGCCCGAAATCAGATCTGTTTCGGTCCTCACGTAGGGCCCCACGTCCTGGGAGTGGGAGATGCCACTAGCTCCATCTGCTAGGATCTGCCGTATGAGATCCTCATCTGGGGAAAGAGCAGAGTGAGCTCATCAGCCGGGGAGAGCAGCACACGATACTGCACCCAGTTCTGCCCAGGATCAGCTAGGGACAGGACAAGTCTGGGTGCACATAACTGGGGGACCCTTCTCCATGGGATGAGCCATCCACCCTCCTTGTCTTTCAGCTCCTGTCTACTCCCATTTGACTGTAGAGTCAGTCACGAAACTGCTGGCATAGGAGGCCAAGCTCTTCTTCTCCAGCCATTCACACAGGTCCAGAGCACAATGGCCTTGCAACCAGTCAAGTGCTCATTGCTTGCATTCAGATCCCCTGGGAACACATCTCTCTTTGCTCCTAGTTTGCTGGCAGTGCAGTGACCACTCACTGCAAACTAATCCACATCCATCAGGACTTCTGCTTTCCAAATTGAATTTCTCATCAAGAAAATCTGACTCTCCTCCCCTCAAATAGAAGCCAGAAGCAATGGCAAGAGCCTCTGCTCTCCTGCCTTCTCCAGAGCAGAGCCAGGGCTCCCAGGGACCAGGCTGCTCTGGGCTCGGGTGGAGCAGAGAGGTGTAGCAGGAGCAGCACTGCTCGTACACCCACCTGAGGCCGAGAAATATCGGGGCTGCCCTTGGTGAACCCCCAGCGACAAGCTGTCCTCCTCCGTCACCAGCGGGGCCTCCAGCCCGAGGTGGCGGCTGCCCCGGCCTCTCTTCAGCTTCTGGATGGTGTTGTCCATGATGGAGGGGTCGCTGAGGAGGTCTGGCCAGCTGAGCAGGGCCTCGCTGGAGGGCCACCGCACGAGGCTGCAGAGAGAGGAACTGAGTTCAAGCAGGCAAGCATGGGCCACGGGAAAGGCAACCACAGGGGTGTGCGGTCCTGCCCAGCAGCTACGGGACACAAGGCTACTCATGGTGATCTGCAGGTTCTGCATTGCTGCTCAGATACAGCCTTCATAGGAACCAAGCTAGTAAAAGCTAAACCTCCTCAACCCCTACAACAACCAGCAGTTATCTGCACTAATAAAAGCCAGGCAAGCAGCGCTCCACACCTGCAGGCAATTGGCCTTCAATGGCCCAGCAGTCTCCCACCCGAAACAACATAAGCTGTGAAAGACCATTTCACATTTGTTGGCCTGCAGCACTGGAAAAGACCAAATGATGTGTGGGAGGCTGAAAGCAGAGAAAACACTGAATTCCTGCCTGCTCTGATCTCCAAACCCCACTTACCTTTTGGAGTCCTCCAGGAACAGATCTGTTTTGGTTTGCTCCGAGAAGGCCTAGGGAGGAAATAGGAAATATTTCAGGTACATGACACTGGCCGATGCCCAGTTAGGGCAGCAGGCAGTTACTGGAAACAGGGAGCCTGAGCGGCCCTTGGCCCTGGGACTGCGCTGCCAGGTGCCTCCTGTCTCCAGGAGGCAGCGCCCGGGCATGCTGTGAGGATCCGCGCTCCCAGGTCCCAGCGCTGCAAGCGGGCACCAGCTCTTACACTGGCAGCCTCAGGGCACCCCGGGCCTGGGACAGGAGCGCTGTGGGAAGCACACATCCACGCAGCCCATTCGGCTTGCAGGTGTGAACCGCATTACCTCTGCCCGGAGCCCCGGGAAGGTGAGGAAGGAGCTCTCCAGGATGGAAGAGTCCAGGTAGTTGTCAATCTCCAGGGACTGCTGGTCCGAGTGAGTCACGGTGTGGTTGATGGAGACCTGCAGGACACAGAGAGGCCTGAGTGGGGAAGGAGGTGACAGTGTCACTGTGGCTCGGGGCCTGCTGCCCAGCGCTCTGCTCTGCTGGGGAGCAGCGTGTTTCTCGCTGCAGGGCCGAGGGCTGGCAGCCTGCACAGCAGGGCTGAGCAAAGGCACACGCGGCTCCTCCCGGACACCTTGGGCTCTGTCTTGCATTACCACAGCCCAGGATGTTCCAAGCACAAGCTCCCAGGAAGCTGCCTAAGTCTGTAACCTCCTACAAAGCAGCGAGTACTTAGAGGAACAACCAGTACCAGACACATTTGTGGCTCGTCAGTCACTGAGCAGCTGGCTGTGGCACTTACTGGGGTTGCCAAGTGTGTCTAACTAGTCATTAAATCCTCAGCTGATCCTTGCACAGTTGCATAACCAGAGCTCTGCTCAGCTGGGGCTGCTCCTAGGGCAGATATTTCGTTAGAAATGCTCCAATGAGCATCTCAAGCTCCTGCCAACACAGCAAAGGCCACACCTTTAAATGGCATTTGGGTACCTAGTGCATATTGAAATCAGGAGGCAGCAAGTGTCTAAATGGCTTTAAAAATCAGCCCGTTTGGGTCTGCCTGGGCACTGCCATAATCCAGTATCACACAGCACATGTCTGACGGAGGGGATCTTTCCCTCTAAGGTGAGGGGCTGCTCCCAGCAAAACCAGGAGGCCAAGTCTTGCTAAGCGCGAGGTTCTGACCAGGCTGCAAGGCAGCACAGAGCAGCACTGAGGAAGGGGCAGAGGCTGCCTGTTAACGTAAGAGCCAAATCCAGCCCTGCATCACCCTGCTTGGGGTGTAACTACTTCTGCTTACCTTGCCACGGGCCATCCGGAAGAGAAATAAAATGACCAGGTAGAGAGGATAGACCACCACGCTGGACACCAAACCAACAGCCACTGTGTCTACATTAACAGGGATCAGGTTGGAAACAGCCCCGTTGCTGGAGAGAATCAAGAGAGAAGGGAGACCAGTGTGAGCAGGAGCACTCCGGGCTGCCAGCCAAGCAGACAAGAGGGCACAAATGCACCTAGCCCAGACCTCAGGACAAATCCAGGCGGGATCCATCCTGGGAAACACCTGGAAACACTTCTACCACAGCAGCCCTGAGGTGGCTGTCACCACCACACAGAGCCAGGCACAGACAAGATGTGAAATACTCCTCCAGGGCAGGTTAAAAAGCGAGGAGGAGGCATGAGCTGTGCTAACGGATGCCACAGAGAGACCAGGCAAGGGGGAAGCCCATCAGGCTCTCCTTGGCCCTCCACGATCCACATCCTGATCCAAGATTCTTTGGAAGAGGGAGGGCAGCCTCAAGGCCCCAAGCAGGGCACCTATTCTGGGCAGGCATTAAGTCCATCCTGTCCTAGGCAGTGATGCATTGGAACGCCCCAAGCACCAGGGCACGAGCCAGAGCAGAAGGAGCAGAGCGCACCTGAGGTGTACGTTGCCCACCACGCCGTACCACACGGCATTGGCACAGAGGAAGAGGAAGATGAGCAGAGAGCAGCAGGTGGCTCTCTGGACGCGGGTGAAGCGGCTGCGCGGCGGGCGGTCCCACATGGAGAGCCAGACGTGCTTCTCAAAGAAACCCCGCTGCAGCTCTGCCGTGAAGATCCGCGAGAAGCTCCGCAGCTCCGTCTCACCTGAGCACAAAGAGAGGCACTCGGGCTGGCTGCACACAGCAGAGGGGACCTTGCTGGGCCTCGCACGGCCTCTCCTCCCAGGCTGATATCCAAGGGGATGTCCTGCTGTGCCTATACAGTGCCTCCTGCCCTCTGGATCTCTGCCTGTACTGTACTCTAGCAGGAAGACCCAGGAGAGTCAGTGCAGAGGGTCCCCGATGTCCCTGCAGTCACACCCAGTGGCCCTCCCGTTCCGATGGGGGCTGCCCCGCTGCACAGCGCCCCAGACCCACACCCTGCAGCTGAGCACTCACTGGCAGCGTACACCTCCTTCTCCACCATGCCGTCATTCTCTTCGCTCTCCACCGACAGCCAGTCGTTGACCAGGAAGAAGTAGCTCTTGCTGCTCTGCAGGTCCCGCACGATGACGTGTTGCAGGTACCAAGAGGGGCTCAGTCCTGCAAGCCAAGGAACAAGGCAACGTGTTTCACAGCAGACATTCCCTCTGCAAGCCCACAAAGCCAAAGGCCAACACAAGGAGAATCCTCAAAAGGGAAAGCCAGTGATGAAGCTTGCATGCTACACTAAGAGAAGGGCTCGGCACCCACGCTGTACTGGCATTTACTGACGCTGCCACAATGCAAAGCACGCTGCGCTGCACGTGTATAGGGGCTTACAGCTGCCCTGCTCTTCAGATCTCCCTGTGATGGAGACTCCACATCCTCCCCCTGCAATCCTCCACCGAGCCAGTGGCTCACCAAGGCGCCCTGCCAGCTTTAGCCCATGGTGTTAGCAGTGTTGCTCCCGGCCCAGGTACCAAAGGGAGCAGAGCTGGGCTGTGAGCTGGGACAAGCGATGACCGCCTCTGCCCCACGTGCCTGCTCGTGCCTCACCTTTATTGTCGTGCCAGACCCGGATGCGCCAGATGCTCCCCAGACTCCGCTCCGTTGCGATCTGAAACACGTCGAGGCTGTTGCGGTGGAAGGCGTTTTCTCCATCCAGATGTCTGTGACCACTCTTACTGTCCACTCCGTACAGGGCAATGCCCACATGGGCTGTGGTACCTGGCAGAGTTAAGAGGGTTCAGTTAGAGCTGCCCATCCAAGGAGAAGCTGTTACCCCGCAGCCCTGCCTTCCGACCCAGACCTGGCACCAGACACAACGGTCCTTTGGAGAGGCCACCTGGAGACCTGGGAGGAAGGAATGGGTTTCTCATCAGCCAGTCTAGGGATAGTGTTAGACACAGCCTGGAAGGCAGCCGCTCAGGCTGGCCTGGCGCATGCACCTTGGCATCCTCATGGGTTTCCTCTTTGGAGGGGACTGAAGCTAGCGCTCCTTGCCTTGCTACACTCTAATGGAAGCAGATGTTTGTTCTGGATGTTCTTTCCATCAAATAGTTTACAGACTTGTTTTCTTTGACTTCTCTCTGGTACCAGTTGCCATATGCTCCTCAGTTCACCTGGGCCACCTGGATGGTCTTGGGCATGGTTTCAAGTCAAAGCTGCTCCCAGTGAATCCAGTGGCTACACCAAGATCCATGGGAGCACGTCTCTGGCAGCGGCGTGGCAGCACTTCACCTCCATCCTTGCTCAGAGCTCCCACATTCCACTTGCTCAGATTTCCAAGCCCAGAAATATTGCTTCTAGCATCTCTGGCTACATTCCTAGCCAGAGATTGGAAAGCCCAGCTTTTGGCTTCCATGGTGCCAGGAAAGATTCAGGTAGAAGTAAAAAGTGGTGGATGTTGAGGGACAGCAAAACGATTCATGCAGAGGGCCCACAAGGCCTGGATGCTTCTGCAAGACAGGACCAGACCTGGGCACAGTTTCTGTCTCTTGGCTGCTCCTGCAACCACAGGCCCAAGTCAGTTCCTCTCCAGGGCTCCTGGCCTGTCTCATCATCACGAAAGTTACTCTACCACCTTGCAGAGCAGTTGTTTGAAAGCTGGAGAAGCCCCAAACTGATGGTCTGCTCAGTGCTCCTCCAGACATACCAGGCCCTGTAGGGGAATGTCTGGTGCATGATGTGCTGTGGGAGGTCTCATGGGAACTCTACTGATGTCATTCTAGGCAATCAAATGTGGGAGCAATCTACAGACTAACCTGATCCTCTGCCCCAGCCAGTTTTCACCAGGATCTCATATTTGTACAGCCCATTCTTCCCGCAGAAGGGAATCACCCCCACTCGGTTAATGTCAATCATGTCCAGCTTGTGCACAATCAGTGCAGCCACCGAGTAGGTCACGAAGCAGACAGCACACGTCAGCAGAACGATGTAGTTGAGACCCGGGCCTGGCGCCTGAAAGAAAAGAAACCCGTTAAGAGGCACCCTCCTTCTCCAGGAGGAGCCCTGTCGTTCCCCGCGAGCTGGGTCGCCCCGCTGCTGGCTGTGCTCCTCGTGCACGCACATCCCACACGTGCGGAGAGAGGGAGAGCTGTCCCCACGCGGCGTGCACGGCGCCTCGCTCGGAGCCCCGCTGAGCGAGCTGCAGCAGCCAGCTCCAGCCTGCAGCTGCGCCCAGCTCTGCTCCCACCCGCGTCACTGCCGGGGCAGGAAGGACTTGAGCGTCCCCGGGAGGCAGCGAGCAGCTGGCAGGTGCAAACGCCCTGGAACAGGAGAGCCCTGGGTGACGGCTGGGAGCGGCGTCTGGCGTCTCAGGGAAGGGCTGAGCACGCTACAAGGTGCTCGGAATGCAGAGCAAAGCTCTCTGCACAGCTTGGGTTTTAGCCCCAGGCTGCATAACAACCAAACGCTCATAATCAAATGCAGCCCTTTTGGGAGGGCTGAGTCTTTACTCACAGGGAAGATGAACTGCACAGAGTTGGGGGGCACAAAGAGACTGGCCCCGAAGGCGGTGAGGTGCTGGGTCAGGCACACGGCCTGGTCCGGCCGCGTCTCTTCCAGCGGGATGATGCCTTCTGTCTTCCACCGCTTCTCCTGCTCGCTGAAGTACTGGCACAGCGAGGTGTACAAGCCCAGCGTGACCTCCACCGGCGACCAGCTGAAGTGGTTGGTGATGTTCAAGTAATACTTCTGGGTGGTGTCATCCGTGCTACGGAAGGGAGAGAAGGCAAAGGGACGTTATCAGCCTTCCTGCTGAAGGGACACAAACGCCATCCCAATGGAAGCGTGCTCCTGGAAAGCACGTGTCTGTGTGGACAGACATATGGCAGGGAGGAAAAGTCACACTGAATGGGGCGTCACTTGCAGAGCCTTTGGGCTGTGCAGAAACGGTGGCACTCTACAAACCTCTCTAACTATTCCTTAATATTTGTATTAAATCGCAGCTCACCCAGCCGCTCTCCACTGCGTCCCACCAAGCACATGACACTTCCAGAGCAACTCTGTGACTTCTGGCTGAGAAAGGCTTCGCTCACTAAGGCAATTAATCCCTCTTGGAGCATCCTGCTCCCAAAAGCCATGGAAGCTGTGTCAACTGGCACAACAGTGGCTCCAATCTTGCCCCACCTATTCCCAAGCTGCCTATCGTTCTTCCTGATAATGCCTAGGAATTGCTTGGAAATAACATGAGCCACGAACACACATGCTCCTGGAAAAGGCAGCAAGTGAAGCTACGAGAATGACTGCTCTGATAGGAGGACAGCTTTGCTCCAAACCCCGATAGCACCGTGGTGCTTCCCGAGCCCTCGCATGCCGCGAGGACCGCGCAAGTAGTGGGTGGAAGCCCTTGGGGACACTCAGCTTCTTTCCCTGCTCCACGCTGGAAAGATGAGCTCGGTGGGAAGACTGCACTGTATTTGGGAACAGGGCTAATGTGTGCGGTTCCTCAACCCAAGAAGTGCTGTCATGAGCCGCATGAAGCAGGCCCTGTATCCGCAACAGGCCAGTGGGAGATCCGTGGGACACGGTCCTGTTGAGCATGGGCGGCTCTGAGACTGTGAGGCATCACTGCATGGCCACAGCTATGCTGGGAAGGAGGGAATGCCAGGAGAGCGGAAAGGTGCCAGTGTTGGGATGCAGACAGGGCAGCTTGCAGGTGTCTGCACAGGAGATCTGTCTTCTCCAAGGAGAGGGGAACACACTTGGCAGCTACAACAGCACCTGCTCTGCGGAGCCATTTGGCACAAGCCATGGCCAGACCCTGAGCATCCTGCACAGGTGTCCATGTGGGTGGCAGGGATCGCACTTACACAGGGGAGGTGAAGAAGGTGTAGAGCTTGTGGTCACTTCCAGCCAGGGCCTCCAGGCTGATTTTCTTAGAGGCGCTGCAGTTGTGCTCGTTTGGCGCGGGCTCGTGGTGCAGATAGGCCATGATGAACGGCTCGGGCTCGCTTGCAATGTAGTGCTCTGCACGGGGAGTGGGAGAAAGAACAGAGAGTGCTTTATGAACACCAGGGAGAGCTCCATCGTGCTCCTGCCGCCAGCAGTGGATGCTCAGGGAGAAGCATCTGGAATGCAGAGAGCTGTGGCACATCCCTGAGCAGCCTGTACCCTCCTGGTCTGCTGCTGAGAGCATCCCTGCGTGACAGACTCCTGGACATCATCTTCCCTGACCTAGAGAGGGAGGGACAAACTCCCTGCAGTGCTAATGGGGCTCACTGAAGGGCTGGGCAAAGCAAAAGGCTTTCCAGTGTCAGAATTCACGAGCAAAGATCATCCTGGGGCCTGAACAATTCCTGGGACAACCAGAACTTCCGCTGTGCTGCGTGGAGCTCGCTGGCTAGGCCTGACATCTGCTTCTGCATATCAGTCACCCCTCGAGGCAACCCCGCTTTGCTGCAGCGCCCTCCCCTCCTCTCCCATGGGAAAAGGAGCATAAAGAGCTGGCGCTGGCTCTGCGCTACCATTCAGCACTCTGTAAGTGAGCCGGAAGTGCAGCCCTGCTTCTCTGTTGTTGCTCTCCATAGTTACAATGAGGTTCACAGATGTTCTCGCTTCAATGACTTCGGTGCCAGCAGAGAGATCGTCAGCATCTGTGTTGTTCGAGACCATCACTGTGATGGCTTTCTCGGAGTCCAGGCTCCCGATGGGGATCTGCACTCCGTTGTGCGTCTGGAACTCCATGGAGGCCACCTTTGTGGACACCGTGTAGTTGCTGATGTAACCAAACGGGAAAGGATTGGAGTCCACCTGGAACATGACTTGAATGACATCGGTCAGGTTGGAAAGGGTGGAGTTGAAAGCCTGAGGAATGGAGAACTGGCAGTTGGGTGTGTTTTCATAGCAGAGCAAGTTGAAGGGGTCAGACCGCTTGCCTGTGGCCTTAATTTCTCCTCCCACCAGCTCAAGGGGCTCTTCATTGAGCACTCGAGACTTCATGAGGATGCGCATCAGGCTGGAAGACAAGTTGTAAGCTTTGGGAGCTAGCAGAAAATTGGGGGCATCACTAAGCAGTTCCTGGGGTTTCGATTCTTGTGAGATCGTGTTCACAAGGTGAATTAGGTCACCTGCCAGAAGAGAAGAGCAAACAGAGAAATTGATAAATTGTAAAGTCTAGATAACATCTGACACCTTCCCCAGTAACCACACAAGTCCTTCTTCACTGCTCTCTCACTGTGCACATGACACTTCACACAGGAAATGTTCAGTAGCCCTCAGCTAAAAATAAAGCTGTCAACTCTTCCTACAGTCCCTTGACTAATCTACAAAGTTGGTAGTGTAGATATCACAACAGGCTTTGTTTTCCTCCTGTGAGGTAACTGGGACAGCAGATTGGGAACCAGGGAAGGAATGGATAACTCCAACACATTACTAAGTTATTGTGCTATGAAGTGCAGAACACTCAGAAACACACGAAAGCAGCAAAGAAGCTGCCTTCTCTTCCTTCAAGAGTGACTAGTTGGCAACGCTCACATGGTGCAGTCTGGTACCCTCCTCAGGCTGCAACCAGGAGGGAAAGTATCTGCAAGCCAGATGTGTTAGTCGTTATTTACCAAAACAACGATTCTCCAAAATATCGGTGAGCTTAGTAACAACTGTTAGATTTGACTGTCCACAGAGAGAGCTGCCAAAGCCAGGGCAACCCTGGGAAAACGGAAGGATGGATGAAGTACTAGGGCACTGTGCTACAAATTTTAAGTGCAATCTCCCCAACAGCTTGAAGAGGCCTGAGTTGAACCTCTAACGGGACAGGCAAGAATGTCCAAAAACTTGCTCAGCTTCTCCAGCCTGTTCTCTTAGCAGCGCGCAGTCAAGTGCCACCCATTACTGCAGGACCAGAACTCACCCGTGATGTTGAGGATGTTGTCAGCAATGCCCGTCGGTGTCACTGTGCCCTGTGTGGTCTCCCCTTGCAGGATGGTCATCATGGTCTCCAGCTTGTTCAGGGTCCTTGTCAGGCACGACCTGCAAACCAGCTCCTTGCTCACCACCTGCAGAGGGAAAAGGGCAGCTGTGGACAAGGTCGGCTGGCTCGTTCCTGCAGAGATCTGACCACATTGGATCAAAAACTAATTACACTCACAGTTAACCCTGTTCTTTCCAGCCCCAGCAGAAGACTGAGGAGACCAGGGCTTCTCTGTTCACACTAAGAGATGCCAAGGATTTGATGGTGTCTCCAGGACTCTCCCATCCATTTCCTCAGCACCCAGGCAGGAAGGGCAGGAGTCTGACAGAGGATGCCCTGAGGTTGGACAGGGCAATACAGAGCAGCACACTCAAGCTCACTGCAGTTCCCGTGTAGGGACCAAGCATATCTGCGGTTGCAGCACCTCACGAGTCCCCTGTTGGGGCCACATATGGCTCCTACTGGAGTCAACCAGGAGGAGGTTGCAGGGTTCCTCCATATGTGCACAGTTTACTTCAACTGAAGCAGGATTTGGCCCTAACTGAATCCATTCTAGTGTCCAAATACTCCCAAAAGCTGTGGGAGGGCCCCTGCCACTCAGGCATGATGGATATCCTTCCCTCCGCTCTCAGATGTGTCCAAGAAACAGAATGTTCCAGCCATGGCCTGGAGCTCCCAGCACACTCGAGGGCTGGACGGGAGAGACCAAGGCAACACATGGAAGCTGTTACCACAATCCTAGCTCTTATTCATCTTTTTCTTTTAATCATCATAAGATTCAGACGTGATTCACCATATGTTTTGGTGTAAAATCAAAACAGTGTCTGCAGGTCTAGAATTCCTCCTTTTTTGCTTAAATCTATACGCTAGGAGTGAGGACATACTGCATAAATGAGAGTTAGCAAGGCACAGTGAGATAACAAGGAGACGAGGAAGATTAAAGGCTTGTGGGGAGGAGCCACCCAAGGACAGCTATTCCTTAGGAAGCAGAACCTACTCAGAAGTTTGAGATTTATTTTTCTTCCCTCGCCAGGAGAAGTTTGTTCTGATTTTTTCCTCTCCCTCATAGGTAAAATGAAAAGATATCAGCACTGACTGACACTTCTAAAGGAAAGGATATCCATGAGTTCTTTGCTCCCCTCAAATACTTCGGAAATTCTATGTCACCATTTTTATAACTTTTCCATTCCAATTCAGAGCACAAACTAATCCTGAAAGATCAGCTTTTCTCACGTGACAAAAATTCCACTTCCAGACCTGAACTTCCATCATGGTATCTGGTTGCAGGGCAAGAGCCTGGGTGAAGGAACACAGGTGAACAGAAAGAAGTGATTTCTGAGGTTCAGAGACACTGAAGCAAATGAAAGAGCAGCAGAACAGGGACTCTGTGGTGGGACACAGTAGTCTGCCCATCACTTGACAGGCAGCCTCTTGCCGCGGAGCAAGGTTGCTGGGCTGGCTATGGAGCCAAGATCCACCAAGGCCAGGGTACCTGACGCCAGTCCCACGGAGCAGAGACTTGGGCGGTGGGGAAGGCAGAGCACGCCAGAGCACGCTGGCTGCCCACCAAAGCCCTGCACGTTATATAACTGGGCTCTCTTCCCTTTGCCCGTCTGACAAAACACATAAAGCTGCTCCTAAATCCAGGAGTCAGCTGCACTGCGAGCTCTCAGCGCGGCTGGCGGGGAACACGACCCTTCCAGTTGCTTCCAGCAGAGCAGCGATTCCAATCCAGTGCTGCAGAAACAGGGCTGGAAGGAACGTCAGTCCTTGGCTTTGCCCTCTGCTCAAGGCAGGCCCAGCTCTACCTCCTGACAGGGTCCACGCTGTCCATGGATATTCTGCAACTTTGCTCATAATTTAGTCCAGCACTTCTCTAACCTCCCAAAGTCTTTCTTACAGTGTCCACCTGCAAGCTAAGGGACCTGCTTGCTAGCAGGCTACCACGCCAGACGTGGTGCGAGAGAAATTGCTGAGTGCTCGGGGTCTTGCTGGCAGCACGGGGTCTCCTCACTTTAGCCTTGTTGCCTGCCAGGCTGAGGGCACCTCAAGGGGCAGAAATGACGACAGAGGCACTTAGGAAACCAACAGAGAAACCCTAACAATACCAAAAATGACACGAGGCCTCCCCATGAGTGTGTGCAAGGGAGACAGGGAAGTGGAACAAGAATGGGAGAGACCTCCCCTGTGCTTATTGGCATCAGTCGCACGCGGAGGAGTTGAAGGGTGGAGGTGGTGATGGGGAACGTACCGTGCACTGCGCCAAGGCAGCTGAGATCTGCCGGATATCATCAACCGTGTTCACATTCAGCGAGTTCAGGGTTTCTGTGATATTGTTCCGAGTCCAAGTCCGGAGTTCAAACTCATTCCCAGTCTCAGGTTCCAAAAGCATCGACCGCTCGTACTGAAGGGGATCAAAGCAGGTAGAGTGAGGAAAAGGATCAGGTGGTTTCAAAGGAAGGGTGCTGTGCTGAAGTCACCTCTTTCCTGCACGCTACATCTCTCTGCCCTGCTTCTCCCCAGAGGCTGGTCTAAGGAGCTGGGTCTTCAGCAGAACTTCCTCAACTCCCCTCCTGTGCTCCAAGCAGTTATCTCACCAGCCTTGCACTTGTCAGCTCCGTAGAGCAGCCCTGTGCAATTCCTGCCTTCCAGACTTGCAGCGCGTTCTTACCGGGCAGGAAAACAGGAGCACAGACCCAAACTCTTGCCCTGCCTACAGCAAAGCACACGGAGGGTGGCCAGGGCCCTGCTTCAGAGAAGGGCTAGAGGGACCTTTCAATACCCAGGAGGACGAGGCTCCTGTCTTGTGTGCATTGAGGACAGAGGGTACTGCCTTTCTCCCAGGCGATCTCAGCACTCGAGTGGCTATAGGAGCTGCCAGTCCTGCTGAGATGGAGCAGGGAAATTCTGCTTGGGGGAGGTGGGGTAGTCTGCGTCACGATTTCTGTTTCTAAAGGCAGTGTTTAGGCTTGTGGTTGGCACTAACGAGGAAAAGCTGGCTGAACGTGAAGGCAGAAATACAGGTTGCATGGGGGGCTGCATGGCAGGGCTGCACTGTCGTCTTCTGCTGCATTTTGCAGCCTTTCTGCTTCCCCTGGCCATTGTGGGTCTGCAGTTTGCTCTTTCTTCACACATAAAGATAGCTCCAGCCCAACTCCCAGCTCGCACGTACACTGATACACACTAAAAGCTGGAGCATTAGTCACTTCCTCACATCACTGGACAAACCGTGGCCAAAGAGCAGTGCTGGGGATTGCAAGGGCTTCTGGAGGCCCCGCTGGGGCTGAGACTGGTGCTTTACCTCATTTAAGATGGTGATGAGAGCCAGGGAGTACTCAATGACCTGCTGAGGGTCCCCCTGTTTCACCAAGCCCTGCAGCACGGTGTCAGTTTGATTGTAGAGCCAGTGCGAGAGGCTGGGGAAGCCCTCGGGTAAGCGGATCTCCATGGAGCTGCCAAGGGAAAGAGGCATCTGGCTTAAACACAAACTGCCAAAAGGGGCTGAGGGAAAAGGCAGAATCAGCCTTGCAGCTGGGGAGGAAGGAGGAGGGAGGAAATGGGTGCTTAAACAACATAGACGACATCGCTGATGCTCGCCCTGCTGCCCAGCTTGCACCAGCTGCGCATCCCTATGGGAAGAGGCCTGATTCCCTGCAGGTCCAGCTCGGTGAAGTGGGATCTGCAGGACACACATGGGTGCCTTGAGTGCAGAGAAACCCTGCGTTTAGCCTGATGGGGCAGCAGGAGCATTTTAAAATGCCTGTCAGGGAGCCGGGAGGAGCTGGGCCGCTCTTGGCTCGGCTCCCTGGGCCGTACGGAGCAGCTGGGCCGCGATGCTCCCTGGGCCGCGATGCTCCCGCGCAGCACCGCGGGCTGCAGCAGCGCCGGCGGGACCTGCGGGCTGCGGCAGCGCCGGCGGGACCCCCGGGCTGCGAGGGGACCACGAGATGGCTTCGAGGGGAGCAGCCGCAGGACAGAGAGCGGCACCAGGCACTGCCCGACGGCCCGAGGCCCCTGGTGCCTGCGTGGGGGCCGCCGGGGAGCGAGGAGTGTCTGCAGGAGGGGACTGTCCCCACGGAGCCCCCAGCCCAGGCGCTCTGCACCCTGGCGACGCGGAGCTGCCGTGGTCCCTGCAGCGACACCCGGTCACGCTCGCACCAGCGCCAACGCTGCCAGACTGTCCCCGAGGGATGTCAATGCAGGGCAGGTGGCAGAGGACAGTGCGTGTCATGACAGGGGACGCGGCCCTCTAGGACCCACGGCCCTCTGCCACTCATTTGGCTCTGTCACTGATCAAAACACGACCGCTTGCCGCTGGCTGGATGCAACAGAAAGGGCAGACATTTACATTTCTGCCTTTGCCACCTGTGAGCTGAAAAACACAGAGATCTCCTGAGAAGACGTTACTGTGCTGTGAAAGGGGGTGGTCAGGGAAGCAACAACTATGGGCAAGAAAGTGTCTCCTTGAGAGACCCCGCGCCAAGACTGGAGTTCTCTGCGGTGCCCATGTCCTGGGCTGAGCCTCTGTCCCCTCGTGCCTCTTTCCAAGAGGCAAACGCTTCACCCCAGCTCCACAGAGCCCTTCAGGAACAGGGCCCCACGGCCAAGCCAAAGCACCAGGACACCAGGACTGCATAACCACAGAGAAGCCGCTGGCCAGCGGCAGCCTTACCGGTTAACGGCCACCACGGTGGCTCCCAGCTGGTCCTGCACGAGCACGGCCACGGCCACGCGGAAGCCGCTCTCGTGGAAGCCGGGCGGCAGGAAGGCGCTGTGCTCGGCGCGGCTGCCCTTGTACACGCAGAACTCGTCGTGGTGGCCGGCGCGCCGGCGCGACGCCACCAGGATGAACACGAGCGGGGCCGCCGCGTCCTCCGTGTCCCGCCAGCCTGCAAAGCAAACGCGCACAGAGGGTCGCGCGGGGCCGCCCGAGCTGCCCCCAGCACCCGCAGGGTAAAGCCCTGGCCCTGCTTTGGATTTTTCAGACGTTGAGGGTTTGAGGGGGTTTGGGAGAGTTCACAACCAAAGCTAAAATCAGAATAATTTCACTGGGCCTCAAGCAGCACTGACCAAGGGCAGAGCCGCTGTAAACCCTGCACAACCCCATGTCGGGCAGCGCAGAGTTCCACAGCTCGGGAGCGAGCAGGAGTCGAGGCCCCGGTGACCCGCGCGGGGCCTCGGGGCTGCCCGGCACCCGCAGCGCCCGGCGGCAGCTCGGCTGGAGCCCACTGCGGGTCTGCGGGAGACGCCTGCGCTCGCGGCGGGACCAGCCCAGGGCGCCTGCTCTCAGAACTCCTTAACCCTTAAAAATAAGGGTTGGCCGCTAAAGTTCCCATCGCTCCAGAGATGGGCAGATTTCATCATTATTCCCGGTAGTTCCAAACACCCCACATGCTACAATCACATCATGCCAAATACAGGTCTGTTTTTCCCTGGGTTAAGCTGCACTTCGGTGACACTCGCCCCAGCACTGGGATTTGCTGTTTCCTTGTGCCAGGATTTTGTGCCCCAGAAAGCATTAATCTGCAACACTAACCATTTGAAGAAATAAGGTTTTCAGGGGGACTTGCTCCTTGGCCCAAGGCTCTAGGATGTCAGCCAATCCATACTTCAAATACTAGACCGGCTGGTGCTGTCTGCAGCTGAGTGAAAAGGTAACTATGGATGGGAACATGCAGCCTATAAGGCACAGAAGTCCCCAGTGCTTTCTTTTTTTCTTTTTTTTTTCTTTCTTTATTTTTTTTCCTGTGTTTATATAACTCAGCTTTAGGCACCTATTTTCTTTTTCCTGCAGTCAAATACCCATTTCCTTCCACACCTACAGCCTGGACTGGATACAACCATTCACCTCCATGGACTGGGCTTTCAAAAAAGTGCTAGAGTTTTAGACGGCAGCACAAGCCGGGCGCACAAAGCTGCTCAGAGCGCCGAGCTTTGGGAACTGGAAAGCGAAAGATCCATTTCTGCCCTCAGCCCTGGGCAGCAGGCTGCCAGGGTGGGAGTTCAGAGCAAAGAAAGAGTACAGGGACAAGGACAGGGGTAACTCCCCGGGCATGAGAGAGAGACTTGCTGGTGAAGAAGCGCCCAGCGGCGCCGTCCACGCGCGCTCACCTGTGCACTCGAAGTGCACCTTGGCCATCAGCGCCCTGAGAGGTCCCTCGGGAGACAGGCGGCAGGATCCTCCCACGGGCGGCTGGTTTGGGAGCAGGTCGATGGAGGCAAACCCTTCCTCGCCGGTTGTGAGGTCTGTGATGTGAAGGGTAAAAGTATATCCCTCCCCATCCTTGAGGGCCCCTTGCCTCAAGACCAGGTTCATTCCTGTGTCGCCAGTGGAGGTAGTTTTTTTGTCCAGGATGAGAGACTTGTTTTTAAAGCTGTGTGCTGCCCATCTCTACAGACATGAAGAGGGGAAAGACAGGAAAGGTTTTCTTTTAATCTGAAGTTACGTCCCTGAAATGTTTTCAGATTGAGTCTCTTATGAAAAGTAACAGATTTCTGGTGGGAGTGTCTGCCAAATTTGCAGTTGATAATTCTGCTTTAGTCTCGTGTGCTACGGCAACAAGAACTGGAAAGTTTCCAAAATGTCTGGTGGGAATATTTCCACCGTGAGATCTAGTTTAGTCTTTGAGATTACATCACCCCCTGACAGAATATTTCTTAATACAGAACACAAAATACAGGAAATAAATTAAGTAGTGGTGGAGTCTCCATGGGATACCATGTTTTATACGCTGCAAGTTGAACGTGTCCTGGATGGTTACCGTTAATAGCATGAACGAACAACCATGATAACAGAGGGATGGCAAGAGAGCCGGCCACCAAATGCCATGCAAGTCCCCGGGGGCCACCCAGCTGAGCTCTCTCCAGGAGACTTCCCTTAGAAAACTGGTCTCATTCTGCGGGGAGCGGAGGGCACCGTGCAGTGCAGGACAGCAGGGATGAGAATAGAGCAAATAGTCCCTGCTTGACCCACTAGAATACTGTGTAAAATGCCATCCTGCATGGAGAAGACCCTTAATAGACGTCAGAGGAAGGAGTGGCCACTGTGTGAGAATTGCTAGCCTCACACAGGCTTGCTCTGAACATGACCCAGGAAAGACCTGGGCACGTCGAGACATGGGCAGAGGAGCGATATGCCACGTGTCCCCCAACCTGCAGACCCACACGGACACAGGTCTCTCCCTCAACCAAACACACAGGGCAGGGAGGGCCCTGCTCAGCTCGTGCAGGACATGGGACCTGATTCATAGGCACCCACGGCATCCTCCACGCTGTCACGATGTGACATGAGAGCACAAGGGAGCCCCAAACCCCAGCTGGGCAGGCCAGGCCAGGTCTGTCTTCAATTCCATGAGGCTGCGATGAAGAGATAGGCACGGGCCGGCCTTCCTCCCCGCTCAGGCAGACCCAGCTGGCCACTGTCTCTAAGGGAATTCAGGCCCAGGACTCTACTTCCCACATAGCTCTTTCCACCCTGTCCTCTCGAACTCCCCCTTCTCCCTCGGTTCCAGCAAAGGTGAAGGAAAGATGGTCAGATTTATGTTTATGACGTTACCCCGAGTTTGGAGTCGTTGTGGCAGTTCTGGCAGGTCCCCTCCAGGTAGACGTAGGAGCTCTTGCTGACCTCGTAGACAGACTGAGCCTTGCAGGACACGCACTCCAGGGACACGATAGGGACCCCTCCTCTCTTGATGAACACCTGGGAAGGAAGGGGACCTGGAGGTCAGCGAGGCAGACGTGCAGCAAAGCCAGCAGACAGCCCCGGGCCTGGTCCTTGAATCCCACCCTGCCCCGGCCCGGCCGCGCTAAGGACACGGTGGAAAGGACTTTCTGAAGGGTTTCAGGTCCCCCCTGAGCCACGTTAGGCTGCTTACTGGCCGTGGCAAAGTGTCCTCCACCGACAGGCTACACCTTCTGCCTCCTCACTTTGGACATGGACCCAATGCCAAGCGGGGCCAATCTAGGTAATTCCTTTCCATTTTTTGACGACTTAAATCCCTTTGACAATGTCCCTCTGGTGCCCTGATGGAACCTGCACATCTCAAGACGTCCCTCCCAGCTCCCCACAGAGCACCCTGTGGGTGCCGGGCTGACAGACACCACGGCTCTTGCGCGGGGACTCCTGTGTTTGGGTTAAATTCCTTGAATCCCCCGGGAAATGAGGCTGTCTAGCACTTGACAGAGCCCTCTGCCCTGGCACAATGAACATTCGCAATTCAGAGAAAGGCAGGACTGAAGAGATTGTTTAATATGGCAGCCTTTTAAAAGGGGTGAAATATTCCACAGCATTAAGCCGGAGAGCAGTGAAGCTTCATTCATTCCTACAGTATTTGCAAATTTCCTATGACACTGGAATCATTGTTTTGCACTCATGCATGGAAACCAGATAGTACGGAATGTCCTTGAAAGACTATCAATTTAATTTTTTTTTTCTCTTTTTATCCTCCAGCTTTGGTATAAAACCCAGGCTGTAAGAGTTTCCACTTTCAGACTAACTATATCCCTAATTGCCAAATGCACCGCGATGAATGTTTCTGACATAAACCATAAGTGCTGTCGGGCTGCAGATGCATCTAGCATTAGGTTTGACATAAACAACATGCACTTAAAAAGATCTTCTCTTAAAAAAAAAATGTTGACAGTGAAATCTAGTATAAAGGCACGGAAAGCTCTCTCTGGGCAAAAAGCAGGAAAGATCCTGCTGCTGTGAAGCGTGGAGAGGCTGGGACTGCACCGAGGTGGGGCTGAGCACTGCCCACGGACTGCTCTGCTCCACGGGCTCTGTGGACGGCTACAGCAGGTCTCTGCCTTCACACCAGCACACCCGGCATCTGTGGCCAGCACAGCTCAGGGCTGGGGCATCCAGAGTGAGATTAAGGCAGATCTAAAGGAAGGAAGAACCTAAAAGGACTTGGCAAGACAAGGAAAGAAATGCTGCCCAAGACAACCTAAGATGAACAGACCACTGCAACACCCGTGTCCATTCCTGCGAAGGAGCTGGACAGCATCACCTATGGAGCCCAAAGATGCCCTTACATCTCTCTCTTGCCCTGCTTTCTCTTGGGGTTGCTCTCCCCAGGGAAATCAGCACTGGCTCTGGGATCAGGCCAGGGGAAGCAGCTGGTGGGAGTCACCTTTGGTGGGGACACCCTAAAACAGCAGCCCTCTGCTCTAGAGCCTCCCTTGGGAACGGGGCGCTGGGCTTCCCCGCGGGCTGTGCCCCGCGGCGGGCGCGCACGGACGGACACGACAGTGTTCTGGGTACGTACGGTTTGGTTTGTGGCCTCGCGACTCATACCGGCCTTCCAGACAGTGAGGTCGAATGTATACTCCACATCAGCTTCTAATACAGCTTTGGGAATGGTGACAATTCCTCCCATGGCACTGAAATTCAGAGAGCACCCTGCAGCCGAGCTCTGCTTGCAAGGAGAAAAGAACTTTCAAACTCTCCTTGGTAGGGGTGCACATGGGGTTAGTCCACACCCCACCACTCAGGTCCACCCCAAGCCAAGTTACGGTTACAGATCTTAACTCTGCAAAGCGGTGGGAGGAACACGGAGCTTTCTGGGCAGCAAAGCACATTGTCCCAGTTGTTGGGTTAGTAAATAGCACTGGCGACACGCCTGGGTTTCAGCTGAGTTTCAAGTTCTTTCTTTACACCAAATAATGCTTTACCCAATAGTTTATAAATATTATAAAAAATAATTTGAACAACACAAAAAGATGATATGAAATTAGAAGTCTAATCCACACCACATCATTCTACTTTATAGGTTTAAGATGAAAAGCAAGGACCTTTTATAAGCAAAATAACACTGTGTTCAATCCTCAGTGCTCCTGAGGAGCATTTCCCATAGGGAAGCGCAGGCAAGGGCCCTTGCCCTGTTATCACTGCAAGATAAGGCCACCTCCGTGTGTGCAGAGGAGAGGAACAGCGACCTGCTTGTGACCACAACCGCCACTGTCTGTGACTGCCCCTCCACAGCCCAGCTTCGGGCTCTGCTGGGACCAGCGGCATCTGTAACTACTAAAGGGGAGGGACTGGAGCCGACAGCCTCCCGGACTGCGGCTGGCACCTCTGTGACTCCTTCACCTTACGGAGGCAATTGCACCAAAACTGTGCACCGAAAGCCAGGTCCGTGGAAGGAGCAATGTGAACGCCCCAGCATCCAGCACAAGCACTTGCACCATGCACAGGGACAGACCGCAGCGCTGCGCTGCAAGAGCCTGCACCCCCAAACCCCAGACACGGCGATTTTTGTGCCATTCCCCCCAGCTGGCCATTGGGCAACCTCTGCAGCCCTCCTTCCAAACCGCTTTGTTAGAGGTGCTCACACAAGATGCTCTCAACACCATTTCAACCCAAACACGTATGTCAAAGCTGACATGCAGTTTGCACTCCCGAATGATCATGCTCTGCGGCTGTGCACAAACGCTCTTACCTTGGAGGAGGATGTGCAAGACCACTCGTAAAACAAGGGAGTCTGTTCACCATCATCCAAGTTGGGATCATAAGATTTCTTCCCATCCAAGACCAAGTCCTGCGTTTTGGACCACACACGGTACGAACCCCCGTCAATGATTGGGACCAGTTTACTTGGTATCACGGTCACATTGGCAAAGATGCTTTTGGACAGCGGGGTATCTCCAAAGGACACAATGAAGACGAAACAGTAGCTGCCGACTTGCAGGGCGAGCCTGGGTATGACAAGCTGGGGCCTGTTCACGTCGACGCTGGGCAGACGGATCCTGCTGGAGTCGTCCAAGCGCAGGCAGCTGGGCGCGCGGTAGATCTCCCACAGGTGCTCTGTCTGGTACTTGATGCAGCCTCGCAGATCGATCTGTGCCTCTAGGTAGTTCCTCTGGGACCGTTTCATGACTACCTGAGGCGGCAAGGCTAACTCCACCTCTGGCTCTTCACACTCCAGCACTTTCACCGTGATGGTAAGATGGGCTATGAAGAAGCTGATGAGATTGGTGGCATTCACCTCCACCAGGTAGTCCCCGGGGCTCAGGTAAGAATAGTTGGCCACTGCCACTCTAGTCATTTGAGTGGAAGAGCCATCCCCAAAGGTCCACAGGAACTCAACGCCCCTGCCGCTCGGCACCACTGTTGCTTCAAACAGCGCTGTCCTGTTGACAAAGGCGTTGGAGGCAGCGAGGGAGACTTGGACTATGGGGTCCTGGACCTGGATGGTTCTGGTGACATTGATGCCTCCCAAATCGTTGAAGGCGTAGAGGTGAATCTCAAGCAGCCCTGCAGCTTCTGGAGCATAGGAAACACTCTCTCCTGCCATGGTGACCACAGAGCAGCCCTGCTCTTTGCACAGGGAGAACTGCCAAGAGAAGGACACACGAGAGCCGCTGCCCACCTGGGCGCTGAACACCTTCTCCGTGCCCGTGGCTATGCCCTGCTCGCAGCAGTTCAGGAGCCTCACGTCCCGGATGGCCTCCAGGACTGCGATGAGCACCTGGGCATGGGCGATGCTGATCTGGTTCTGCACCGTCACAGTCACCAAGTAATCGCCGCTCTTGGTGAACTCGTGCGTGTACCTGGACCCGTTGAGCACCACGGAGTAGTCCCCACTTATGCTCACCAAGTAACTCACAGAGGTACCCGACAACATCTTGATCACAAAGGTAACCTGCTCCCCTGGCTCTACCACCTTCTTGCTGGCAAAAACCTCCAGCCCTTGAATTCTGTCCAGCACAGAGATATTCCTGCTGGCCAGAGCCCAGCTGATGTCATTGGATGCATTTAGATAAACGGTGTAAAATCCAGCTGTAGGAAACATGACTGCCACAGAGTGGCCGGTCAGTGTGCCATTTGGCATGTCCCAAAGCCAGGTCACGTCGGTCCCCTTCTGCAGCTCTCCCTCAAAGACCACTGTGGAGCCTGATGAGACGTATCTACAGTCCGGTTCTGCAGTCCCTATACTCAGGCCCTCTATGGGCTCCTCTACATGAACATAAATTGTTGTATTGGTGGAATCCAGCTTGTTTTCTGCTCCAACGATGACCTCTTTATCTCCAGGGCTTTGGAAGGAGTGTATGATAAAGGGTTCAGAGGTAACAAAAGTGAAGCCATCCTCCAGGAACCAAGAATATACGACGCCAGTGCCACTGCTTATGGTGGCACTTATGTTGACAGAGGCGTTAACAGCAGCTGGGTTGGGGAAGGCAGAAGGTTTCAGAAGGCCAATGCTTTCAATGAACTCCAGTGTCCTGTTAGTGGTTGCGCACCCCAGCATGTTAGTGGCTTTCAGATATACGGTGTAATTCCCAGCTTCTGCGACGTTCAAGGAGAAGGTTTTCCCGGTGAAGGTCTGCACAGCGTTGCCATCCTTTTGGGCTACCCAGCTGTAGGAGATGTTCGTCCCCTCCCTCACCACTGCCTGCAAATGGAGCGTTTTGTTAGTGGGGAAATAAACATCCTCCAGCAGGTCACTGCTGGCCACCTGCAGGCCTTCGATCTGCTCCAGGACATAGACGTAGATGCTGTCCTGCAAAGAGCTGATCTCGTTCTCTGCGGTCACGATGACATTGAACGTGCCCACGGACCGGAAAGTGTAGGAAATGGTGGAGGAGCCTTGGATGGGAGTGCACCGGTCACACAGGATCCAAGAGTAGCGGATGGCGCTGCCAGCCACAAGAGTGGCCACGAAACTCACTGAACCGTTCAGCGGCACCACGGTCCTGCTGGCATTGACGGAGAGCCCCTGGAGCCGAGGTTTCACCGTGACATCGAGCCGGGTCTCATTGAGGCTCACGTCATTCTCGCCTGTCACACTAATAGTGTAGCAGCCCGTGGTGTTGTAGGAGTGGGTAGTGATTCGCCCAGGCTGGGTAGTGCCATCTCCAAAGTCCCAGTGATAACTCACTTTGGTTCCATTCATGCTGGCAGAGAACAGGTAGATCTGGTTCAGCTCCAAAACCCTGGTTCCATTATGTTCAATCTTTGCTATCCCAACAGGCTCCTGGACCTCCACGAATGCTGTGTCATTGTTGAATGAGACATTGTTGGAGACAGTCACTGTGACCAGGAAGACCCCCGTGTTCTTGTACGTGTAGGTGACCTCAGTGCCACTTGATCTAGCGGACTCGTTGTTCCCAAAATCCCAACGGTAGCGGTACTGATAGAGCGGCACGGCACTGACCTGGAACGTGAGCTCCTCACCAAGCCTCACAAAGTGCTTGGAAGGAAGGAGCGTGACGTTGACTATCTCTGGCTCCACACACACACTGGTGAAGTAGTGAGCCTTGTTAAACCTGCTCGAGAGCGTCAGCGAGAGAGGGAATGTCCCACTGCGGGTGAAGTTGTGCATCACAACAGGGTCCCCACTGACGGTGACGTTGGACGAACCATCCCCAAAAGTCCAATCAAAGATATATTCCTCAGGATTCCCTGTCACATATGCCGTGAGCTGCACATCCGGATGCTCGAGGATGCAAGAGGTAGGCTCTATTTTGAGTACTTCCAGGACAAATATCCGAATAGGCACAGCTTGGGAGACAGAGTTCACAGGATTCACAGCCGTCACGTTCACAGTGCAGTTGATGTCCTTTACGTACATGTGCTCCACCACGGGCACGTAGCTCCTCAGCACGGTCCCATCTCCCATATCAAATATCCAGGTGATGCCATCCCCGGTCTGCACAGAAGCATTAACAGTTACAGCTGCACCCAGCTCTGCTGCCTCGTCTGCCGAAACGCGGAGCCCAGTTATCTCCTCAAACACTTGGTAACACTCAACTGTCTCCACGCTGCTGATGGTGTTGTTCACTGTCACGGTGACGTTGTACACCCCTCTTTGGGGGTAGCTGTATGTCGCAGTAGGCTGGTCCCCCGTGAACACTGAGGACCCATCCCCAAAGTCCCAAGCGTAGACCACGCCATAGGGAGACGGCAGGGGACTGGCTCTGAAGGTGACGGGACGGTTCACAACTAGGACATCGTCATCCGTTTCCATCTTCACTTCAGTTAAATAACTGTGGACGTAAACTGGGACCACATGGGTGAGGTTCTCAAACTGGTTTGAAACTAGAACCATCAGCGCATATTCACCTGCACAGGAAGAGAGCAGAAAAGGAGGAGTCAGCTGGGAAGAGTTTGCGCTTTCTCCTAGCGTAGTAGTTTTTGGGAGCATGACAGGGGATTCAGGTGAGATACTCTGCACTGGGTTTCTCTCTTCCATTCTGAGAAGAGCAGGAATTGCAGCAAGGCTGTGCATGTGAGGATCAAATACCCAGTAGCAAGACACTCTTAGAGTTGCAGAAAAATGATGTCCTTTCTGTTCACTCACATGGCAAGACCTGCTCTTGCTCCCCCTGGCCCATCTCCCATCAGCACGGAAGCTAAGAGCTCACCAGCCACTGGCCTATCTGCTCAGACTGGCCAGAAAGGGGACTGTGTGGTGGACCTTTTCCTTACAGTATGGGCAAACTCCTGCTGGAAAGAGAGCCACAGACGATGGCAGCTGGTAGCGACTTCCAGTCACCCCACTGGCAATTTGCTCAGGAACAAGACAACTTCCAAGTTGTTCTCTCAGTTAAGGGGCCCAGACACTTCTGAAGTCCTTGGCCGTGTTACCCCAGGCAACAAAAGCATCTGAGACCCTTCTCCAGAGAGCTGGTCTGAGCATACCTGGCTCTTGATAGGCGTGTGACACGTTGTGCTCTATTACAACCTCGTGGACACTGGGATCAGGAACACGGAAAGACTTGTTGTAAGGAGGTTTGAACTGGTGGGTCTCCTGGAAACCATCTCCAAAATCCCACCTGGAGAAACAAATAAACTATGTCATGCTGTACAAGGGGCAGCAAAGGAAATCCTGGGGGAATCCTCTCCTGGTTGCAGGGCTGAGTATCAGTAACACTGCAGGGAAGCATAATGCCAAGTACCAAAGCAATAGCTGGGCTAACTGCAGAAGTGTGACAGAGAGGAGCACATCACTGCTAAGAAACAGAGGTACTCAATATTAAGCCAGTGTTGCAATCCTATAAAGAGACAATTATTTCAAGCCTGAAGTATATGTCCCAGACATCCTGACTAAATCATACTTTCCAAAATGTAAACTGAGCAAGACAGTACCCAAAGAATTGGCCCCTTGAAATCAGTTAGGCCCAAGGAGAGAAATAATTAAGGCAAGACTGGTAAGCCATGCACAGCAAGAGCCTAAATTCAGGCAGCTTGCAAAGGACTCACAGGAACTGCGCATCCACAGCGGAATCGACGTGAACTCGCGCCGTCAGCTCCACAGTGCCGTTCTGCGGGAGCACCGGCAGGACGCCCAGCACTGTCAGGTTCTTCATCTTGTTCATCAGCTCCACCGTGACGTTGTAATTGACCGTGAAGTTACTGACGTGGTTGGAGGCGGTGAGCTGGGAAGGACAGTGGGACAAAGAAGGCATTGGGGATCGCCTTGGCGTGCTGCCCTCTCCCAAGGGGGCTTCAGCGCCCTGAGCGGGTGAGCGGGTTAGGTGGCAGCAGCCTGTGGGACAGAAGGCAGAAGCCACAGCCCGAATGGCACCGAAAGCAGCACTGGGAGCTCGCCCGCCTGCAGGAGCCACCTCCTGAGCAGGTCCTGCACTGCTAGGTCAGGCCACGGCTTGACTGGTTCCACACAGCATGAGGACAGGGAGGACTCCTTGCCCTGGTCCTGAACTTGCCAGCGGTCCTTTTGCCCACTCCGAGTGGCACAGGCGGGAATGCTGTGCCAGGCATTCCCTGACACTGAGGGCTTCCTTGGGACAGTGGCAGCTGCCAGGCTCCAGGCACAGTGACCAGGGGGACTCCACACACCAAGCGTGCCTAAGGCACCCCAGCAGCCTGGGCGCAGCAGGCAGAGAGGGACAGCAAAGTTGGGATGAGGAGGGAAAGCGAGTGTAGACAGGCAAGAGCACGATGGGACCCAACAGGAGCAGGGCACCCAACATTATCTAGGCAAGTGACACTGATGCAGCACCTCAAACAGGGCACTCTACCACCTCCTCTGTGCAGGAGAGCTCGGACGCTGGCACAGGGGATTCTCTGCACTGAGTGGAGCCTTCCCACGCCAGGAGACAGATGTCCAAGTCCCACCTGCACCAGCAGAGAACAGGGCAGAGACCAGAGCAGCCTGTAGCACAAGCCCAGCCTGCCTGCGAGAGGCTCCTGTTTCGATGGTGCCTCTGCCTGGTGCTGAACCCACGTCTCCCACGGGGCAAAGTGGCACCTGGGCACCCTGCAGTGGGGTTCAGTGCTGGGGAGCAACGTGGGGAGAGACTCTGGGAACAGAACGGAGAGTATGGAGAAAAGAGCAGAAAGCAAAGACAGAAGTCAAGGAGAGAGCCAAGCCAGCAGCAGAGGAGGCCGCAAGAAGAAGCTCTTGCTATTTGTGTTTGCAAGAACAGCTCAGTGAGAAATAGCAGACAAGCTCCTCAGTAGCATCCTGAAAACTTCCTCAAGCCAACCCAGCATAAACCTGCACTGCTGACGGCTCCTGAGTAGGGCAGGAGAGCTGCAGAAACCTCTGCCTTCTCCTCTACCTTCTGCTCTTCCTGATCAGATTGTGGGATGAAATGGAAACCAGAACTGAAACGGTGTTATGGGAAAGGCCTTGGCTTACCGAAAGCTTGTACACTGCTGGGCTTTGGTAGATAACGTTGAAGACAACGTTGTAAAAAGTGAAAGATGGCTTATCATCTACCGTCCACCGGAAAGTCACATCTGAGCCAGCTTCCATCATGGGCACGTAGCTCTGAAAGGCAGGAGGACACTTCACACGAGTGCGGGAGAAAAGCATGCACAGCACGACCCGACCTGCAGCCCGGTCAGAGCGCGGACACAGCCAGACGGAGGAGTATCCTGTGGCCGAGCCTATGCAGGGAAAAAGCCTCCCACCTCCTTCACCACACAGGGAAAAGCTTCCTCTAATTCCTCACTATGCTGCAGTGTGAGGTTTTACAAAATTAAATGTAAAGTATCTAAAACT
>JAVCKT010021503.1:34998-58659 GCA_032273925.1 Rhynchotus rufescens
CCTGATTCTGCTGCATTTTGCTGTTCATTCTCTCCACATCACTATTCTGCTCAGAAACATGACAGTCCTAGTCTGCAGACTGCTCCACAAAGTCTATTGCTTCTGTATTTCCAGGCCGCTTTTGCAGCTGGGAGGCAGCTCCCAGGCACGGCTCCGAGGTGCACGATCCTCTCTGTCTTCTGCAGAGAATCGCAGACCCAGAGCCCACAACCCACAGCAGAGCTGGGAGCAGGACCCCCGGAGCTGCCTCCCACCTGCTGCTCTGCTCTCCTCATCGGGTCTTCTCCTCACAGGCTGAAAAGCTCCTCATATCCCTGGAAGAATGGGTCAGCTTTAGCTGCTCTGACCTGGATGATGCTGGACCCAAAGGCTAAAACGGTTCATCTGCCCTGAGCAGGGCAGACCCCTCCTCACTCCCACAGTGTCCCCTGCACAGACGGTGGCAGCCAGGGAGCCTGGCGCTGACAGGCACTGCAGGAACAGGGTTCTGCCATAAGCAGCGAAAGATTAAACAGAGCATTGGACAGGCACGACGGGTATCAAACAGGGTCCTAGGCTTGGCTGTAGCTCTGGGGATGAGGTTTGGAAAAAAAAAAAAAACCACCACAGACACCAGAACAAGTCCAAGACTTTGATGAATGGATGAAACACGTTTATAGCTTCAGCCACCTGGCAGAAGGCTTCAGTCGAGCACATCAAAATGCCAAGGGAGTAAC
Source organism: Rhynchotus rufescens (assembly GCA_032273925.1). NCBI lineage: Eukaryota > Metazoa > Chordata > Aves > Tinamiformes > Tinamidae > Rhynchotus > Rhynchotus rufescens. The sequence goes on from JAVCKT010021503.1 coordinate 35,715, forward strand.
TACCTCGACAAGCCCAAGGTAGCTGAACGCTGGCCTTTGATAACGCAGCTGTTTTTCTGAGCAACTCCCTAGGCAAATGGGAGGCAGTATTCCCCTAGCACGAGGCATTGCCTCCCTGCCAAAGGGATTAAAATGAGCAGCTGAGCTGCCTTCCTTCTTGAAAGCATCGGTGTTTTCTGGCACATGCAGGTCCCTGCAGCAGTGCTGGCTGCATGGGCAGGGGAGCAGCACTCAGCAGCAAGCGGTGCTCTACCTTGACCAGCGTGGACAGAGCCCTGATCCTCCCTTCCAGTCAAACCCAGCAAACGAGTGAATTAAAAGCCACAGGAATGACTCACCACTCGTGTGTTCAGCAGGACCCTGCTCTCGGGGTCGGGGGTGGCTCTTAGCCCCCGGATGGGCTCCTCCACCTTCACCGTGATGGTGATGTTCTGGGAACTCACGGTGTTCTCCGCAACAAGCACGTGGGTGCTGAGCCCCTCGGGGAGGCTGCTCAGGCTGACCACCACGAACCAGGTGTCGTTGGTCTCTCTAGCACAGTCTGCCACCTGCGGTGCCAGCGCTGCCGGGCAGGCGCCTTCGAAGGGGAAGGAGCGGCTGTCTCCCAGCCAGCTGGCCGTCGCGTTCACCCCTGAGGACAGTTTGACTACCAGGGTGGTGTGGTTGGACGGCACGTAGACCTTGCCGCCTTGAGGAGCGGGGTGGATGACACGCAGGCCTGACACCCGGGAGGTGACCCAGAAACTGCAGGACAGGTTGGCACGGAAGACCCCGTTGTCCACGTTGGCTCTGACCGTGTAGCGTCCTGGATGCTCCAGTCCCGCGTTGTCGGGGCGGATCATCGGGACGAGCTGTTCCTCGGCATAGCGGACCCTGAGAGAGCAAGCGGTGCCGTGTGCCCAGGTGGCACCGCTGAAGCTGGCAGACAGCCCACGCACCCACTCGGAAGAGTTTGTGCTTAGGAAGTTGAGTCTGGAAGGGGCGCTGGTATTTGGCTGGCATGGGAGGAGGAAGCTCAAGCCTGCGCTGTGCTGAACACTGAAGATATCCTTGGCCCTGACAGAGATGATTTCTTCTTTGAATGTGACCTGCAAAGAGAGGAGACATTGGGCATTGACGCATGAAGCTCTGGGCTCTCGGCACCCAACTGCTGCCTGGGCCACACAGCTGGATTCACGTTAGCCATTCCAAACCCAGTGTGCTAGCAGCCAAGCCAGCTTCAGGCTGCCTCTCCCCTCCTCACATGCAATGGAAGAGCCCAGGGAAGTGGCACAAGGCTGGAAACAGAGCCCTTGGCCAACTGCACTATTGTGGCAGCTTAACCAGGCCAGGCCCGGGCTCAGAGACGGGGAGAGAGGAGGTGGCAGCCCGAGCTCTGCGCCAGGCCCGCCAAGCATTCTCTGCGTGAGCCTGCGCACATCACTTCATTTGAATGGACGGCAGTTTCTCCATGTGCAAATTGGGAACAATTCTTATTGTACCCAAAGCACCCAGAGAAAACTGCTCCACCTACTCACTGGTTCCTGCAGCTAATAAACACTGACCAGATATGGGGAGGAAGGGCCAGCTGGTATTGTAAAGAGAAATTCCTTGACGAGTTCATAACTCAGTTGGCTTTCGTTGCGCTGGAGGGGAGCAGGGATGGGACTGCTGGCAAGAGAACTGTTGGTGCACTCTGTCGCGTTGCAGCAGTTGTTCAGCGACAAGCACAGATCAGTCAAACGACACCACTGGAAACCAGCAGGACATTCGAGCAGAGTCCAGTTCCCACCGTCCTGCGAGGTGTAGACTGGGTTTGTGTCATTCTCCTGGTAGTCTGGAAGAAATGAAGGAGAAAGCAAAGATTGTCACCATTCCGACCACACTCCCGGTGCATTTCCCCTTCACTCCAAATACACTTTTTCATATTTTTTTTCCCCACTTTGACTGAAGATGGCTCCACTCTTACCAAAAGCAATAACTGCATCCTGGTGCTATTTAAAACAAAATGTCTCCTCTAATGGAAAATTCACAAAGGTGCAAAGAATATTAAAAAAACAAGTTAGTCACTTTTCCAGTGAGAATGAGCCAGTTTGCAAAATAAGAGAGATCTATGTTGAAGAGAAAGCTGGCCCTTGCAAAGGCAGAGCTGGCTTTGACACTGAAAACACATTAAGTGACTTTTCTTAAGTTAAAGTTTCTATGTCAAAACATCAGTTTTTCAGCGTCAAAAACATCCTTTTGTAACCAGCCAACTGTATGGCTACAGCAAACGTTATTGCTACAAAATTAATTGTTGCCAAAACTGTGACTATTGAGCTATTGTACAAGGAATCAAAGGCTTCGGAGATTATCTCATCCATGAGGAAAAAATGGGCTCAGGAAAATGTTCTTCCCCGTTAGCCCATGGGGCCAGATGGACCAGAACACGTTCCACTTTGATGTGTCCTGTCTTCCCCAGTAAATTGAAAGGGTAGTTTCGAGGATGTGTTCACTTTTACAATTTCTTATGCTCCAGTCGCACCTCAAGCATTAGGACAGAGCACAAAGCTGTAAGAAGGCTTTGGGGATCCTTGTGGGGAGAAACATTGCTAAGCTACAGTCGCTGATCAGCTCAAACTAAATGGAAACAGAGGCCTCTGGAGCTCTTTAATGCTGCTCTGTGATGCCCAGTTCACAGATCCTGCTTTAACTCAGAGCTGAGGGACAAAACTGCCTGGAACTGTTCTTCAATGAAGCTTCACGAGTGCCAGAACATCTCCTGTCTCAACAGGGATGATCACAGGGAAAACTGGAAGTTCCTCAAAGCATCTGGGGAAACCAAAATGCTTTCGTGTGGAAGCGGTGGGAGATGGGCTGTTCTCAGCAGCGCGGTCAGGCGGGCGGTCAAAGGGTGTTGGGACCATCCCTGCTAGAGCCGCAGGCCCAGGACCTGCAGCCTCCAGGTCAATCCTCCCCTGTGCTCCTGCCCATACCCAATGAAGAACCATTACTCAGTTGCACAGATGCAACTCATCGCTACTCATTACTCCTCTGCAACCGCCTCTCTCCTATAAATGTTCACACCTTCCAGTTTCACAGTTGTTCTGGTTGGCTCCAACAGGGCCATTTTCACTCTGGCTTTGATCAACACAGTTGTGTTCTGCTCTTTTCTAAGACTGGTTGATCGTAAGTTCATCCACTCAGATTTTTGCTCTACGCACTTCTCCAGGACACCCATTTCTCCAAGGCAACCCCAGGCTATTCCACTATACACCCACAGACTTTGTATTTGAGATTCTTCAAAAATAGAACCAAATCTCTGCGCTTTTAAGGTCAGTTTGGAATTTCTGCTTTAAAGAGAGGTCACACACACTCATTTTGGCACAGCCCTGGTGTCCCCAGCGGCACGGTAAGCGCCGGGGGAGATGTCTCACCGTCCCCGCGCGTCGGCCGGTGCACTCGGAACGTCACGGCCACGGGCTGGCGCAGCTCCCGCGTCACGAACTCCAGGGCGGCCAACACGCCGTCGTGCTCGAAGGGCAGCTCTGGGAACAGCATCACCTGCGAGGGGCAAGGCGAGGCGCTGCTCACGCCGCCGGTGCCGCGGTCCCCTCGGCGCGGCGGGATGCGCCAGCCTCTCTTACCTGCACAGCCTGCGATGGGGCTGACACCACAGCTTCTGCCACGTCTTTCACAGCCTCGTGAGTGCCAAACACGGGGTCTCCCACATAGAAGTTTTCGGCATTTAAGAGAATTCCTGTTTACAGGGGACATTTGGACAAAGCCCGTGAGAGGCGGCAGGGCCTGCAGCTGCTCCGGCCGCAGAGCGGCCGCTCAATCACCAGTCTGTAACTACAGCTTCGCCACGCAGCAGCACCTGCTCTAACGCTCAAGCTGCTTTCCTCTTCTCCCACATGTTTTGATTTCTTTCCCATCCTGCATAATTAATGCCTGTAGAATTCGTGCAATTCTCAGTGCAGTAAACAGTGCAATTCCCCTCAATTGAGACTTCTATGAATTCTGCAAATACTTGTTCCTTCCAGCACCCCAAGATTTGCTTTGAACTTCTAAGCAGGAGAAGCACTCCCACCTTCCCCACTCCCGCAGGGCTCCACAGGAAACGTGGCCAGGGCCACCTGATCTTCATCAGTACTGGATAGTTCTGGCCTTTTCACATCCAGATCAGGTTCTGGGGACTGAACACAACCAGTCACTGCTGTCCCTCCTTCCAGAGCCAGTGGGTCCTTGGCTCAGCTCCATCCTTTCCATCTTATCTGAATCATCTCCAATATTTGCTGCCCTTCTCCCTTCTCTTTCTTACTGCTCACCCTCCCCCTGCTGCTTTCTAGGCCTGGGTATTAGATGGGAATAGATTTTCATGGCCAATCCCCTCTCCCAGCACTTTGGTCGGGGGGAAAGGGCTACTCAAGATGCAGGCACTGGCTCTTCTCCTGTTTTCCAAGCTCTCCTACAGTTTCCCTTTTCTCCCTACTTTTACTGATGGCAAAGACTGGAGAGGGCCAAGTTCTTCCTTTAGGCTGAGGCCAAAGGAAAAGGGACAGACAAGAGTTTAGACTGCAGAAAGGGAGAACTGGGGACCTTCTTGAGGGCTCCCTGAGGCTGCCTGGGAAGGCAGACTTGCCAACAGAGAAGGTTTCTGACTACAGGTCAGTCAAGCATCTGTCGGTGCCATCGCGGGGGTCCGCAGCCCCGCTCGGCCTGGGGCAGTGGTCTGGAGGACATTCTCCATGCAGCCTGATTGCTCTTGTCACACATCACTAAACACCCACCGACCCGTGCCAGCTGACAGCAGGAGAGCAGAAGGACCCACCTTTGGGCTTGTACTCACACACGTAGCTGTGCTTGGCCATGCACAGGTCCGTGTTACACTGGCCTGTCGGGCCCATCCGGACACAGTGGTCAGCATTTGATGGATGGGGCTCTCCTGGCAGCCAATTCTGACAGCTCTCCAGATTAAATCCTTCACCACTCTGTTGTGCTCCAGTGCTTGCAAAATCATTGAATCCGATCCAGACATCAAGGCTCCTTCAAGAAAAACGGGGGAGGAAGAGTATGTCAGGAAATCATGAGTTTTAGAAAGGCTTGGGACAGATGCCATCTATAGTTCTCAATGAAAATAATATCCTCAACAACAACAGCTTTATCTGTTGCCACTAGCTACATTTAACTTCTTAATTACTACAGGATTTCAACATTCATTCTGCCACCAGGACCTGACTCTTCAGCAACAGTCCCCTTGCTGGCACCATGCTGCTGCCTAGCAGCCTTTAAAACCACTGCCCGAAGGGTTACAGAAGGCCCCTGCCCCCTGACACACCATGGGGACAGCTGGGAGAGAGAAAAACTCACAGGGGCACTGCATGCAGCTCATTTGGACCCTGAGCACCTGCTGCCTGCAACACGAATCACCCTGTTCACAAAACTGAGGTCTCACCCAGACAACAGGTGAGGCCAGTTAAAGGCTCTGGAGCAAGGCATTAACCCACAGAATAGAGGGGAACGGCATCACCTGCAAGCGGAGGGTCAGCAGGCTGTCCTGGAACCCACCTAGGAGAGCTGGGGGCTGAAGCAGCCTCACTGCCCTGGAGCTTAAAGGACTCACACGTACGGCTCAGCCCTTGCTGAGCCAGGCCTAGGGAGGCAGTCCAGTCACACAGACCTTCTGAAAGGGCTGTGGCCTGTGCAAAACTCCTGCTTCTCCTCTGCACACCCGGAAATCTGCCGCTAGCCACTACCCCCATTCAGGTGTCACTAGCGCGTGGGCAGGGACGTGTCCCAGAGCGCGTCAGCCGCGGGGAGCTCCCGTCCCAACCAGCAGATCTCCGAGGGTGCTGCTGGAGGGAACGCACCTTCCTCGGCCACCACCCCATGCAGGGGCCCTGGGGTCCAAGCCAGCAGCAGAGGCTCAGGCATGGCAGGGACATGAGCCCCACACACAGGAGAATCTGCCTGGATCAGCTCAGGAAAACGAAATGTCCCTTCCACGTCTGGAAACCAAATCTCAGCAGAGATTCTGGTGGAAAATGTTGAGCAGTCTTCTACAGCCACAACCAGCCTGGACAACTGCTTCTAACGGCACTCAACACAAAGTGAGGTGTTTGCTCCATATTAATGTCTAGAGGCCCTGCTGGGCAGCCCTCAAGCCCTTCCCGAGTCTCCCTCAGGCCGCAGTGGGCCCTGCTCCGGCCTTGCCCCTCGGCTCCGAAGCGCCTGCAGGATGGTGCGAGCTGCTCTGCACAAAGCAGACCGATGTAATTGGTGTCTCTCCACCGCGAGGCTCCTGCCAGACGAAATGATTAATGAGGTCATGCTGAAAAACGACGATGAAAATAACTGCTCTGTGAATCAGTAGTTTTCATTGCAAATAAGATTAAAGAATAAATAACCACTGTGCTCTGCTCCTGAAACACTGGCAGGGACTAGGAAGAACGGGTTAGGAAACCGCCTGTTTGCTGCCATCAGTAAAATCTGATAGTTTTTCCGTTTCTAATTCCAGCTATGATCTAATTGCAAGTCATCAGAAAAGAAGCCCAAGGAAGGCGGCCTGCTCCGCACCCCGGCCTCGCCGCGTGGGCTGGTACCTCGCAAAGAGCAGCGGGACCCCCGACCATCCCCGCGGGAAGCAAAGCGCGGGTGCTGCTCTGCTTCCGAGCAGGGCACGAGCTGCCGGGCTCGGCGCTCCGCGGTGCCTCGAACGGGAACCGGGAGCCCAGGAGAGGCTGCGTTGGAGCCCCCTGCTCCTGCGGAGGGAAGGGGCCGCTCCAGCATGTGCTGCTCCTGGGGAGGTCACCCACTGACAGCACCAGGGAGGGAAGAGCAGGGTCCTTGCTGCTGCAGGCTCTAATGGGAAACACATTGCGGCTTCTGTCATTTTCCCACAAGAAACTATGGAAGCTGCGTGTTCCAAAAACCCGTGGCTTGACTGTCTTTTATCGCTAGGGAAATCGCATCCTGGAATCATCTCATTCATGTTTATCTGAATGGATTAATAAAATAAATACATGAAATAAAGAGGGGCTGGGGAGGGAACAATGTGGAGCAGCAGCTGGGAAACAGCTTGGGCAGCTCATTCCCTTCTGAGGTCTCATGATTTCCTCGCAGTGCAGTCCATCAAAAGCCCCGCACGCAACGCCTGATAAATCAGCGCACCAAGCGGCCAGTTCCCAACCCGCTGGAAGGGACAGAATCCTCTTCCCCGGAACGGGGAGCACATGTTTGTTATCTCAGGATAAATCCCAGTGCGAAGGGAACAGGGCAGGAATACAAGTCTGGGGAGAAGGGCTGTGAGGCTGCGCGCAGGCGGGCCCGAAGCTACGTCACATGCAGCTGCGCTCCTCTCCTGTGCTCGCCGCGCCGCGTTCATTAAGAGGACATTCCAACATCTGCACCTGGGAGTGCTGACAGGGGCTGTCAGGCCTCGGGAAGCTCTCCCGGTCACCCTCCTCTGGAGGTGGCTGCTGCAGACAGGGCATTTAGAAGGACGGATATAATCAAAAGCCGACACTTTCAGTGCTGCCTGTTTCCAAAGCCCGAGTCCTGAGGTGGAACAGATGTGCTGGAGCGGGACACTGAGCGAGGAGCTGCTCTGTCTCCAGGTGGAAAAGAGAGGGGAAGGTGTCAGACAGTCTGGGAGGATGCAGGATTGAGGCAGGATCACGGCGCGGGCTGGAGGCGGCTGTTTGGTGTCGCAGTGACACGAGGTGCTCTGCTCGCTGCACGGCTGCTCAGCAAGGTCGCTGGTTGCAAGGTCACCCCCAGGCTCTGCCAGGGAAGCCAGACGGCCTCCAGACACCAGCACCTGACCCCATCCACCGTCCGGCCTGAGTCGGAGATCCCGCTCAGCCCAGAGCTGTTTGCTCCTCGCTGCAGCTCTCTGCAGCATTTCAGAGGTACCCCAGACACACACACAGAGACACACAGAGCGCGAGGTGCCCACCAGCAGCAAACGCCCATTGCCAGGTCCAACTTCTGATCTTTCTGCCCCTTTCCACTTCTTCCCTTCACAGCCGAGGCAGCCAAGCTGAGCTCTGCTCATGCCTCCTTCTTGCTGAGCACCCCCTGGGTCCCCCTGTGCTCCGTCTGCAGCTGCAGGTCTCCAGCCTGGCGACAGCCGGGGACCGGGGACCGCGGGTCTCTGCAGTGCCCAGGTCCTCCCTGGACACCTCCACAACCCAAGGAGCACGAGAGCACCCCTGGCAAGCTCAGCCTTCACCCCATCACTCACCTGATCACACGAGCGACCAGAAAGCTCTGGATCTCGGGGCTGCTGACGAAGGCCAGCTCGCCGTCGCCGCGCTCCTGGCAGTGCTGCTGCGCCTCCAGCCACTCGGCCTTCTCCACCACCAGCCGGTAGCAGTGGTTATTGCCCGGGAAAACCAAGCCGTCCGGGGGGCACAGCGGGTGAACTGCTGCGTGGCAAAGGAAAACACAGCCATGAGGTCCTATCCACGGGCCCGCACGTGCCAACCCCACCGCATGGCCCCCAAGGATGCTGTGAGATGCCAGCTGAGCCGGCACACTCATCGTGCCCTGGGATGGCTCCCATGGAGGCCGAGCACATCTGGCTGCTGCCTGCTCAGGAATACATCCCTCAACCTGCAACGTCCTGCTCGTCCTGGAGCCAGTGAATTCAATTTGGTGTCGACCGTCACCGCGCACAGCCCTGGTCCTGGCACAACGTGAAGCAGACGGGCGCCCGAGCACCGCGCTCCCCGCTCACCTCGGCCCAGCTCCGCCGGCTCTGCCGTGATGCTGTAGGTCACCGCGAGGCCGGTGCCACCTCTGTTGCGGATCCGTATGTCCAGGCTCTCGTTTGCCTTGAGCAGGGAAGGACACTGCAGCTCTACCTCTTGGGGTGAAGCCACCACTTCAATTTCTGCCTGCACGTAGGAGACCTTAGTGCCAACAAAGAGGGTGGCAGTGACATTGTACCGTCCGGGTAAGACATAGGTGTGGACAGCTGCATTCCCAGTGGTGTTGAGAACCTCGGAGCCGTCCCCAAATTCCCACTGTAAAGTGCTGGCAGCAACAGGAATACTGACATTGAAGAGCACGGGCTGGTGGAGGCTGTACCGGGGCTGAAGGGCTGTGAAAGATGCAAACAGCTGTGCCTGGAAGGGAGAGGGGACGAGGGACGGTCCGCCGCACACCTGCCCGGACACGTGCTCAGTGCAAAATGGCAAACAGTCGGAGGAAGAGTTCGCTTCGTGGGCAGTGCCACACAAACACAGCCCCTGCGCGCTGAAGCCTCCGTAGTCCTGGCCTTCGGCGTAGCAGAGGGCACTGCAGGTCTCCTCAGTGAGGTTCCCAGGGAAAAGAGACGTGAAGAGGATGACAAACTCAGCCTCTTCCGTGTCGTTGCTCGTCAGACATGCTATATATTGAGCTCCTGGGGAGAGAACAGAGGATCTGCTTGCAAAAAACACTGTGAAGCCAGGACTTGGAGAAATGCTATAGGGGACACCACCCTGCCTCGGGGAGGGTCTTCGCCTGCACAGTTCCTACTCCAAACATTGCCTTTTTCAGTCTTATCTGGCAAGTTTTGATCCCTCAGCAATGTTTTCTAATCTCTTGAAATCTCCAGGATTCCAAGAACCTGCTCAAAGTCGGACAGGTTCCGAAATGCTCGAGGATGGCAGCTTAAGGCTGGAGGTCAGCCAGGGAGAAGCATCTGATGCTTGTTTGAAGCTCAGTGTGTAACGAGTTTGCTGATCTCAGCCCTGCGACCAATGACCCTATCCTCAAGGCATCATCAGAGCACAGGCACTCATTACCATTACTTGTTTAATTAGATCAGCAGCAGCCACTTAAGGGACAGAGAGCTCTAGCCAGGCTCATTGCTCCCCGCGCTCGCTGTTCCCCAGGTTGAGCGACCCCCCCGCAGAGCCCCCAGGCTCCTTACCACAAGCAGTGCCCACGAAGGAAACGTTGAAGAGAGAAAGGTTTGCCACCTCGGCGGGGTGGGCACATCTTGTGTCTGACGCCTGCAGAACCTTAACTCTTCTGTCTTCCAGCCAGCGGGGCAACCAGGAAAGTTTGCAGTCGCAAATAAATGGATTCAAACTTAAGTTTCTGTAACGGGGAGATCAGAGGAGAGTTATGTGTGAGCTTGACAGCATGTGCTGAGTGTTAATTGCACCAAAGTGCAGGTCCCTCACTGCTCCCATCCGCACACCCTAGTGCAGCGCTTCAGAGGGAACTGCCAGGGGAGTTAATGAATAGGGAATCAAGCAGTAATTAACATGATTTTTCTAGAGGCTCGAATTAGGCAAGTACTCCAAGTACATTTTTTCCCTCTACAAATAATTGTTGCAATTAGAAGTAAATTACAGACATAATTGTATATTTAAAATAGTCTGCCATCTAACAGCCACTGGATGTAATGGCAGCCTATACCGCTAAGGGAGACTATTTACAGCTCCATTAAAAAATAGCTAAGAGGGTAAAATTGATCTGTCAAAAAGAAATGCAAAGGCAATGACAATCTTTCCATGTGGCAGTTTATTGAAAAGATGGAAACTTTAATTGCAGGCAAGTCTGATCCAAATTGCAGTCTTTGGCTTTCAGCTGGGAGCAGGACAGAGATGGAAAGATGTTTATTTAGCTGACGCCGGCTGGCCTGGGCTGCCGCAGGGGCTGAACCCAGGCTTTCTTACACTAAAAGCCTCACTTTGCAGGCCAGCTTTGGTAGTAGGGACTGATTCACTAGCAGCTAATATAGATTCCTTCTATCTTTTCATTGCCCTTTATAAATGAAAATGCAGAGCAGAAGATGCCCTTTGTGCTCTGTCTGCGGGGAGAACGTGTGGCCGAGCTCTTCTCTCGCTGCTTCCGAGGTTCATCCGTCGGCACACTCGCATTCAGAGCTGTCAGTCCGCACCGCGCTTCCCTGCAGCTGCCCTGGAAGCGCGTGCCACCCCTCGCCTCCCTTCACACCCCGCCAGCACAGATTGTAATTCCTTCGCTTGAAAACCCTGGTAGGCACCGGAATCGCTAGGGCGAACGTCTTCAAGTGCCTCCAAGTGATTTGGACACTGCCGGAAGGCTCTCCTGTGTGTAGGTCAGCGCCCTGTACAGCAGGCCTCCTGCTCCAAAGCGTGACCATACACACAGGGACAGTAAGCGCGGCCTGGAGCGTGGCCAAACAAGAACCTCTGCAAAGCTGGTGTGGGAGAGGAGGGGAGCCATGGAGATAGCAGCAGAGCTTGGAGATATTCAGGAGACAGAAGCAAAGGCTGGGAGGAGGTGAGGCTTGAGGGGCACCGACAGGACCCAGGAGGAGGAGACAGCTTGAAGAAGAAGCCAGAGAGATTTGGAAATGCAGCTGCAGCGGCTGCGGGCGGGCGAGGAAGCCGCAGTCGGAGAGGGTAACATCAGGGAGGCCTGGTAACGACAAAGTGGGAGTCAGAGCATCCAGCCACCCCTCCAGAGCAGAGGAGCCCCCAGGCACTGACCCAGCTTCCCCAGCAGCTCCCTGGGGCTCGCAGGCTGGGACAGTGTCCGAGAGAAAGCCGAGGCTTGTGCTGTCACACACTCCCCAAGGCAGCCCTGGCAAGGGGCAGAGCCAGCACAGGGCTCGGGGGGCTGAGGGCTTCCGACCCCCAGGGGGAAGGTCTCGACTGGACAAGCGATGCTGAAGAGGCTGGGTATGTCCCCCACACCTCCCGAAGGCAACGCTGCATCCCACCCCACTGCAAAGGGGACAGCTGCTCTGGGGAAGCTCTGCACAGGGAACTGCAGGACACAGAGAACTTACATTTCACTTAAATTAAATAAATTATCAAATATTCCATCTTCTAATGTAGAAATCTTGTTGTGGCTTATATCTCTGTAAAAGAAGGAAAATGAGAAGGAGAGTTTAGTAACTGCTGTTCACGCCTATAACACCTTCCTGGTCAACAAGCAGGATCTACTCTGCTCAGGGACTGGTCACCCTTTGGGACACCCTTTCGGACACACATACGCAAGTCACAAAAGCCACGTGCACATGACCAACTCCTCCCAGGAGTCCTTCTCCTTCCAGATTTGGAGACATAAATAGGGAGGGCTGCCTGGGCTGTCTGCCCTGCTGCTAGAAGCACCAGTCTGGGTTTTGGTGCTGCCTCTGCTGCTGCCCCTTCGGATCGGATAGCTGATTCTTAAAAACAGCTGATGTTCCCCAGGAGGTTCCCTGGCATCTGGACAGCGCAGCTTTACCACCCCTGCAAGCCCTGCCACACACCTGGTGACAGATGTGGCTCTTTGCTGCTCTGCCCCAGCCTCTCCTCCTGTCTGGCGGCAGAGCCCAGCAAACCCTGCCCGTGCTCCGCAGGGCCGTGGGCGAAGGGCCCTCGCTGGGCTCTGCGGCCGCAGGTCCCCAGGAGGAAGGGACCTACATACACCTCACCTGCAGCCAGGTGAGCCGGGGCTCCGCGACCGCGGCGGCCAGGAACAGGGCCCTCGGGAAACCCTCGTGCGGGTTTCAGGTGCCAAACGTGCCCTCCCAGCTCGGCTCACGGGCACGCTCGGACACTTAGCTGCACAATCTGCAGCGTCTACTCACAGTTTTGCCAGAGAAGTCAGGCTTTTGAACATCTGAGCATCTAAACCGCTGATCTCGTTCCTGGAAAGATCCCTAGAGAAAGAAAACACAGATTTCACTTATCATTCAGCTTCGTTTTGTCATTCTCCCATTGCTGGGGCTTAGAAGAGCCTGTCTCCAACCTTAACCAGGCTCCAGACTGCCCAGGTCTTGGGGCCTTAAAGCAGAGCAGTTCTAGCCAAAGAAAACACCCTCTGCAGCAGTCGCTGCTCCAGGCTGCAGAACGGGTACACATAGGTTGGGACTATCCGTATGTGCACACCATTCTGTAGCATCGAGTAATTACAGACATGACAAACCTGTCACTAAATTTCAGGCATCCTTTTAAAAATTAATCAAGTCTACTGTATGTTCAAAGAAGTAATTAAGTGATAATTTAAAGTAGTAATTAACTTCTAAAGAAAACTTTCTAAGGAACTTTCAAGTTCATTTCTAGTGCCAAAGAACTGATAATTAACTATAGAACTGATGCATTCAACTTTCGGTTTTTAGTATCTTTTTGTCTCTCTTTGAAAAAGCTTTAAAGAAAAGAAGTAACCAAAAATACTTTCTCTTTAAAATCTCCGGGAGAGATTTTCCCCATAAAAGGAATATTGCTTAAAAAGCCCTTTGATTGCTCCCTGTAACACTGACAGCCTTCAGCTCATCCAGAGCAAAACCACTTCTTCTCTTCCAGCTGAGTTCCTTCGGGTCCGGGCAATGGTTTTTATCCTTCCAGGATTTCGGGAGAGTTCCCGGGAAGCGGAGAGGGCTGGACGGGCTGCCCCGCTCCCTTTCCCACCTTCTCTCCTAGCACATCTCCTGTAATTCCTCCTCGCTGTCTCATCTTCTATTTTTACTCCTTAATCAATTCCATTTTGTTTAGATCTGACATTTAAACTTTACATTTAGACTAAATTCAGCAGCATGTAGGGACTTATGCCAGACTGCCAGAAAAATTACTTATGATTCTGGGAAATTGTGAGGATAAGTAACACGGATGTTTCCTTGCAAGGCTGGAGGTTATTTTTCCTGCTTTTGCTGTCCAGGAGCCCTCTGCCAAGCTAAGAACCACCAACACGAACAGGAAAGTCCAAGAAATGTGCAAAGCAGAACTGCAACATACACCAAAAAGAGGGAGACAGCCAAAATATCTAAGCAAGCCTCTGTGTTGAGGGTAGTGGGGAGAGCAGCTCACCCCGCGGCCCTGGCTGGCACGGCACAACCCACGAGAGCCGCGTTCTGCACCACGTCCCACCACGAAGGTGCCTCCACAACCGCGTTTGGTTCCTCGGGATGAAGCAAACGAAGAGGAATTCCATTGACTGCCACCGGACGCGTCCCGGGGAGCCTCCTGCTTCGCTTCTCCCGTTGCATTTTCCCTGCTACGGGCTCTCAGCTCCCCCGGGTCCCTGCAGCCCGTGGTGCCAGGCTGGACCTGCGGGCTGCGACTGCCCCACGCGCTGCCCTCGCCTTGCAGGGCACCCCAGCACCCAGCTCCAGACTCCCCATGCGGATCCTCCACGCGGAGCAGTCACTAGAGGGCAACGTGCTGGTAGGTACGGAGCAAAGCCTCGCTCCTGGTTGCCCTCCAGCTTGGCCTTCCCGAGCTGATGGCACCAGGATGGAGCTGCCAGGTTTCCAGCTCCGCAGTGCCCGCAAGGGAGGGAAGGAGCCTGGTGGCGGGCCGGGCCGGAGCGGGGATGCTCCGCCGGGATCACCTGCCGCCAGCGGGGCCTCCTGCCGCCCGCCTGCCTTCTCCCCCTGGTTCCGCTCCAAATTGCATGGAAAAATAATACTAGGCCTTTCTGGCTTGGGAAAGATGGCTATGAACCAAAGTAGGCTGCAGAATTAAAAAAAAAAAAATAAAAAAAGGAAGAAAAAAAGATCAGGAAAGAGCTACTGAGCAATAAAACTCAACGCGGAGGCTGCAGGGCCGAGCTCAGCCTTTGGGGGCCACAAACCGCCACGACTCTGTTTTTCCAGCCCAGTGCCAGGCTGGAGAGGCTCCGGAGCTGAAGCCCGCGGCAAACGAGGCTCCTCGGTGCCCAGAGCCGGGCACGTACGGAAAGACTTGTGGAAAGAAACGGCCTCTGGAAGGGGAGCAGCTCCAGCGGGGAAGGAGCCGTTCTGAACGCTGGGCACCAGTGCAAACCCGGGAGGTGGGAGCTGCATCCCAGCTCTGCCCGGCGCTGCCCGCTCCACGCGGCCGCTGCTCCCGGCGCGGGGCCGGGGGCCTCTCCATCGGCATGGCCAGCTCAGCATTCCGGACCCGCTCCCAGGGAACGGCCTGCGCAAGAGCCGCGGGGCGAGCAGCTCCCGCGGGAAGCCGCTCCGGGCCCGGTGCCGCCCGCTCGCTCGGCCCGTTCCCGCGGAATCGGGCCCAGGAAGAGCCGGGAATGGCCACGCTCCGCGGCCCCCGCGGGTTTATTCCTGCGGTGGACAGGCTTTTTTTGGTGCGCTGCTGGGTTTTTTTTTAATTCCACGGAACATATAATGCCGAGCAGAGTATAGCCCGCCTCCGCCTGCCAAGCCTGATGTCATGCGCTCATTATGTCATTTGCGGGCCCGCTCTGCCTTCGTTTCCCAAAAAAGCGGGAGGGAAGGGGGGCAGTGTTGGCTTGTGCCTTTCCCAGCCCTTTTGGTGCGTGGAGCCCAGCCAGAACAGTAATGGGAAAAGCATCCGCAGACTGGGAGAAGTGTCTGCGCGGAGAGGAGCCCGCGCGCGGGCCGGGAGAGCCGCGGAGATTCGCCGAGAAAGGAGCCCCAGGTCGAGAGGCCACAAAAACGCAGGAGTCTCGGAGGCCAGGGAGGCTCCAGGGGTCTCGAGGAGGGAAGGACACATCCCGCACCCACCCAGAGCCCGCGCAGGGGCTGCTGCAGAGCCCACCAAGGGGCCAAAGCGGTTTGGGACACACGGGGCTGCCGAGATCCCGACCTTGTCTCCAGCCTCCTTCCCCAGCACAAAGAGCTCCCCCTCTCCAACCCCACCAAATCCCACGTATTCCACCCCAGCAGCCACCAGATCCCACCTTTGGGATAACAGGGCTGCTCAGTCCTCGTGCCTACAGCCCTGGTGTAACGCGGGACAAGGGGCAGCAGTCGGAGCGGGTGACAAACCAGCGCAGCGCTCCCGGGGACGCAGCGCTCCCGGGGACGGGGGACAAGGGCTGTGAAACGGGGCCCCCCCGGCCTCCCCGGGGCAGCTGCAGGGCGGCCGCGCGCTCCGAGAGGTCCCTCCCCAGCAGCGACGCGGCCTTAGGTTGCCATGGTAAATGCTCCTTTTTTCTGGGAATAAAAGCCAACATGGTACCCTGTGCAACAGCGGCTTGTGCGGCTACTGCCTGACTTACATAACAGACTTTCCAGAAAACAGCAGGAAAAATCCTAGTTTTTGCCTGCTTGAGCCAGGAAAGTGATGGGTTTTTGCTGATCTGATTCCTTTTTTTCTTCTTCTTTGGCTTGCACCTCTCCAAGAAGCGCAGTGGAAGTCACGGTGCCTCTGTGCGGAGCGGGAACGGGGATTTAGGCCCCAGTAGGGATGGAAATTGGAGAAAGCAGAGTCTCACTTGGGTAGGAGCTGGGCACAAGGGGGAAAGGCTGCAGCCGGGCACAGGGCGCAGGGGCCTCGCGGGGCTTCCATCGGCTCCTGCTTTCCATCCTGCTGAATCCAGGATTTTCCAAGGCTCAGAGATCCCAGCTCTCCAGCTCCAGGGCACAGGGCCGTGGAGACCTGAAGCACAGCAGGAAAGGAAGGGGCCTTTCGCAGGCGGCTTTCCCCTGCTCCCCCGAGCCGCTGAGGAGCGGGATCCCGGGAGCCGGCGCATCCGCCCGGGCGCCGCTGCAGACAGGGATCCCCGGGGCCCAGCAGGAGCAGGGATGGACAGCGGGATGCAGGGATGCAGGGATGCAGAGATGCAGGGATGCAGCGATGTGGTGCTGCCCGGGGAAGGGTTGACAGGAGCTGTGCAGCTCCCCTCCACGCTCTCACAGCACAGTGACAACTTATTTGTCATTTGGATTATTTGTTATTTGGAATTTGGAAGTTCCAAGCGCTGGCACAGGTCTCAGCTCTCCAGGATTTTCCCCCCAAATACTCTTTTTCCCCCCACAAATAGTCATCTCAAAGAGGAATGTTTTCCTTCGCACAACAAAATCCTAATGGTCGGTACGCGAACGCAAGGCCAGTCTAGGACAGTCACCACCTTGGGACCCACAAGAGTGCTCAGGTGCCATCGGCAGCCAGGACATGGGCTGGAAGGTGACTTAAGCCAGCCTAAAATAAGATTTGAAGCATCACACAGCCCCGATCCGCTCCTGTAACATCTTGCTGAAAGACTGGAACGGAGAGGAATGGAGGTTTGGGAAAGCGGCAACCCAAATATTTAAATAAAGTTGCATAAATTACAGCCGCACATAAACAAGCTGTCTGGAGTGTCATCCAGCCAAATGTCAGCCCTGCAAACATACATTTGTTCCATGGAAAGTTTGCAAAGCAACCAGGGACGCATCAGAATGAAACATCGTCCTTGCACACACAGTCCACGAGAGGGGCCCGTCCCCCAAACCCACTGCAGGGAGAACCATCCTGCATGGATGCAGGATGCACCGCACAGATGCAGGATGCACCGCATGGATGCAGGATGCACTGCATGGATGCACCGCACAGATGCAGGATGCACCGCATGGATGCAGGATGCACCGCATGGATGCACCACATGGGTGCAGGATGCACTGCATGGATGCACCACATGGATGCAGGATGCACCGCACAGTTGCAGGATGCACCACACGGATGCAGAGTGCACTGCATGGATGCACCGCACAGATGCAGGATGCACTGCACAGATGCAATCCATGCATGCAGCAGCACGCCATGCAGGGAGCACTGCGGGCCGACACAGGGCTGCCCGAGCCCCGCTCCGGGCTCCGGGAACCCAGAGCACGTCCCAGTCAGTGCCCAGAGCCGGGGCAATGTGTTCTGCCACGTAACGGGATCCCTCTCTAAACTGTAATTTAGGAGGCACACAGAGGAGCTACTAAGTGCTTCTTCTTCCTCAATAAAACGTTTTTCAATAGAAGCTTCAGTTCTGTCAATATGAATTCATCCCTGAGACAGGGGATGAAGTAGAAGATTTTCAGGTCCTGTTTTCTGAATTATTCTGTTTGTACTGATTGTGACGGGAGGGCATTGCCCTAACCACTATCGCCTGGGGATATCAGTTGTTATTTCTCTATAAGAGATAATGAAAACACAATGCCATTTTTCCCAGCACCACGAGTCCTGCTGCACATAACTCATGAGAGCCACAGGTAGAGTCCACAGGATGCAGGAGGCTTCGGAGAGCATTGAACGGAGAGCTCAGCCTTGTGCAGCTGAGCCCAGAGACGAGAAGAGCTCCAGGCACACGTTCAGTTTGCAAACACTGACACCATATGTCATTCTTGCATAGCCCTTATAGACCTTCCTTATAGACCTTCTGGGGCAGCCGTGCTCTGCATCCCAAGGCCAGCAAAGCAACCCGGGCATCACTACAGCTCGAGGGCTCTGTGCCAGGGCGCTCTGCTGCACCCTCGCTGGGAGCCCTGCTTGGTGGATAGGAACCCATGAGGCTTTTTAAAGGTCAAAAACGCTTTTTCTAGCAGATCTCAGACTGGAAGCCAGCTGAGAGAAAGTGCAACTGAAAAGGTAGTATCAGATCAAAAGCAACCCTTCAAACACTGGGAAATGCCCTTCTCATTTCTTCCCATGGGTTTCTTCCCTTGCAGGGCTCGGCTGCACACTGGCAGCCCATAGCCAAGGGCACAACACGAAGTGGCCAGGCAGGACCCTTGGCGAGTCCAAACCGGAGCGAGAAGTCAGCAGTGGCACCAGCTGCTCAGCAAAGGCACCTAGATGTAGCAAGTTCCAAGTTCCTGGGCGGCTGCTCAAGAAAGACATTTTTGTGTATATTTTAACCATGTCTGACGAACCATCTTCACTTCTGCTGTTTTACCAACAACATTTCTTTTCCTTTAAAAGATTCCCTGTTCCAGGCTCTCACTAACATCCTTCAGTTCAAAGCAGGGGCCACAGGCTAAAAATAACTGCGATGGAGGAAAGGACGAGAAGGAAGGACCTGGAACAGTGAACAGGGTCCAGACCTGGCAGCGTTGTCAGTGACCGAGGACAACTGCAGCCACGTTGTGCAGCACAGCTTGTGCTGCAGACATGCAGAGCCTCGAACTTGTTTTCCTCTTGCTCCCCAGACAGCCGACTCCGAGCTGTGTGGCGGTCACGTTAGCACTCGACGTGTCTAAAAATAGTGCCAAGTAAATGGCGCTGCTCCGCGCACACGACGATGCTGAGCGCGGCGCAGAGCTGCAGCCCCGCGGCAGGAACCCAAGCGTGGGGCCAGGGCCCAGCGCAGCGTGTCCTGCCCGCAGCGCTCGCGGCATCGCTGCTTCCCTGCTCCGCCGAGGGACGAGCTCTCCAGACCTCCCGGGACCTGCCCAGACCTCCCGGGACCTGCCCAGACCTCCTGGAACCTGCCCAGATCTCCTGGAACCTGCCCAGACCTCCTGGGACCTGCCCAGATCTCCCAGGACCTGCCCAGACCTCCCGGGACCTGCCCAGACCTCCTGGAACCTGCCCAGATCTCCTGGGACCTGCCCAGATCTCCCAGGACCTGCCCAGACCTCCCAGGTCCTGTCCAGATCTCCCAGGTCCTGCCCAGATCTCCTGGGGCCTGCCCAGATGTCCCAGGACCTGCTCAGGTGTCCCGGGACCTGCCCAGATCTCCCGGGACCTGCCCAGCACCTTGGCTGCTCGGGGGGAGCGGGATGGGGGCCGGGGAGGGACACGACGTGGAGCTGCCAACCCTTCCTCCCCTTGGCAGCCTGCACTAACCAAAGCCATGAGTGTGACTCATGTGGAAGGCGACGGTTTAAGCCAAGAACCCACATGCTGCAAGGCACAGGCTTTCTCGCCATCAGGCCCCACATTCGGTCTAAGAAGGGACCGACCCTCTCCCAGAGAAAGTCTCCAACTTCACTTAGAGATTTCCAGCCACGAAACAGCCACCGCAGCTTGGAAGGCTGTTCCAGGATTACTCAGGGAGCCCGTTTCTGCTCTCAGTTTGCCCAGTCTGTGTCCCTGAGCAGAGGCCTCGCTGTGCCTGTGTGCCAAGCCCCCCATTCCCAGCTTCCCGGGGTGCCGCGGGCGCTGCCCACGCTGCTGCAGGCTCCTGCTGCCCGCACAGGCTTTGGGTCCTTGAGGGCATCAGCATCTCCCTGCGTGGGAACGCAGGCAACGCGCCCCTGCTCCGCGGCGCCCTGCTGACCCCCCAGGGCAGCCCAGATGGTCTGGGGGCAATCCCGGCCCGCCCCGCTGCGGAACGGCCGCGTGTCCCGCCGGAGCCGTGTCCCGCGCGCTCCTCGTGCCGGCGCTCGCAGCCGCTGCTCCCGCGCGGTCCCGACACCGAGGCCCCCCGCCCCGCCGCTCCCCGGGACCACTCCGGTTTACTCTTACGTTTAAGGCACAAGATTCAGCCCCTATGTAATCCCTTTGTGTTGATTTTTTTCATTCCAAATTCTGACAAATATATGTGACTTAGAGTCCAGTAATACCTTACAGAACTCATATGTGCATTACATCAACATCACCATCTCCCGTCTACTACAGCTGCACTCTTACTTAAAAGGCAGAGCTACGTTCATGGGATCTATTTTCCATAAGTGAATTTTCCATGTTGACTGCCACTAATTACACTATCCCCTTTCTAATGGCCACGCTATGCACAGAATTACTTCTCCTTGGGCTAGATCATCAAGACACAAGGTTAATATATATATATATATGTGCCATCCCATTGACCTTCTGTTCATGCTGGCACTGCATATGCAGTCTTTGTGAAATTCCCTACTGCTCAAAAGTCCACCAAAAGTGTACATTATTAGTCCATAGGGCTTCTCAGACATATCTTTCATTAAATCTTGGATGCAAAATATCTGAACTTGATCATTTAAGAAGGTCTAACAGTAATAGCAGCTGTTTAACATCCTCTTCAGTTACTGCTGGAGTGGAAAGTGTTTCATCATCCTCATATGATACAAATACATCATCTGGCTTTTTTATTTTTTCCAAATAGAAAACAGAAATATTTACTAAACAGCCCTGCCTCTGCTGTATTTCCATTGATAATTTGACCATATCCATCTAGGAATGGACTGATATCATTTTTTTAATTCCTGTAGTTTACTGTTCTCAACTTTGCTGGCCATAGATTTTCCTTGTGTTCTTATCAGTGTCTGGTTGGCCTGAGCTCTCACAGCTACCAATGTTCCTGTTCCTCAGCACTGTATAGTGCATATTTATTTATAAATAACTGTTTCACTTCCAGCTAAGCTCAGCTTGGTTGCTATGCAGGGTATAAAGTCAGGCAAGGTCTCTTTAAGGATTAATACAGTGGTGCGCAGCAGGATCAAGGCAGACTCCCATCACAAAAATGTACTTAACATCCCCAAAGAATTTATCCCTAGAAATGCTAATTTTACAGGATCCTCCTACAAAACCAGGACCAGCCCCACGCCATGATCTTCAGGGATGGTCACGGCCTTGACTTGAAGCACTGCGCTTAACTTCCCCCACTGCAACAAGGCTGTTCCACTGAAAGTCCATATTTTTGTCAGTGCTCTCCCCGTCCCACCCAAGGTTTCTCGCTCCTCTGAACCCCATCTCTCCCTTTTTTCCAACTGCGGCGCCGCGGCAGCAGCTCCGCTCTGCCCTTGGCTCCCTGCAGGACGTTCCTTCGCGCCGGGCCCCGGGCTGCAGTTTCCATAGGAAGCAGCAAGAGGGGCCCCGTGCAGCGGCGCAGCCAGCGCTGCCGCCGCGCAGAGCCGCTCCGCAACCAGCACGTGCATGTGCTGCAGCCCGCGCTGCACCGCGGCACCGACCGCGGCACCGACCGCGGCACCGCGAGGGCTCCGCCGCCGCCGCCGCCGCCGGCCCCGCCGCTCCGCGGGGCTCTCCGGGCGCGTTTGTTTGTGATTTTGTGAATAGGCTGCTTAGCACGTTGAGTCCTCCCCGCAGGGATGATGTGTTACAGCCCATTGGCTCGCTATTCCCCGAAGGAAACATCTGCACATTCCAGACACATTTGGTAACGGGAGTGAAACCCATCCTTGAAGTGAAATTTTACAGCCTCCACAGCACAAAATAACGATCCCTGGCAAGCAGCAGTGGAAAAGTAATGTTTAAAATATTATTACAGGGAAGCGGCTGCCAGAGCCTCAAATTAATCATTAGAATGTGTCTTTGGAGCGGCGCGTTATGTAACAGGCACCCAGCTCGTGCCCAGCGCGCAGCCGCTCCGCGCCCGCTCGGGCTCCGCAGCCCGCGTGTCCGCGCCTCTTCCAGCTACCCAGTTCCTCCCTAATTAAAGGAGGCTCCAGGGAGACGGTGACAAGGGCTCTTTGTCACCTGGCAGGCGGTGTTGGCTCTCGCCAGCCGCGGCAGCGCTCGCGGTGCAGGAGGGCTCTGTGGGCCGGCTGGTCCTGCGCTCCACGCACGGGTTTGCACCAACGTGGGCCACTCGCACCAGCCACACGCAGGTCACTGAACACTGCAGCGACCTGCCCCATGTACCCCCCCCTTCAGCCCCTGTCCTGCCAGGGTCTGGGAGAGCAGAACCAAAATGCGATAAAAACGCAACTGTTGTGCAAACAGCAAAGCTCTAAATCGAAGCAGGGACACGGGAGTGGATGCAGACACATCCATGGGAGGAGAGGAAGCGAAACCCCAGCACTCTGTGCTGCAGGCTAGAACAGAAAAGCTGAACCGAGTACATCAGGGTATCGGTCCTGTGCCACAGCAGTGACAGGAGGAAAGTCTGCAGGCCCCGGCCAGAGACACGCTCCAAAATCCGCGACTCTTCAGGCCAAAGACACCACGTGTCCCTGACGAGGGACACCAGGCATGGCCCTGACGAGGACTCTGCTCTTCTGCTAGAGCCCTCCAGCCCTGGAGGGGGACGAGGACCCGGTTTCTCTATCTAAGAAAACAAAAAATGCAGAACTGATTAAGCAGCCTAAGCCAGAGAGCAGCGCACGGGGCCGGTATCCTGGTGCCATGGGTCCTGCAGCGGCCACCTCCCTCCGCAAGCAACTCTCTAGTCCAAGGGCATCGTAATTCCAAGTCAGACCCACAAATCCTTATTGGAAGGGAAGCGTTCAAAGAATTAACCAAATGGCAGCAACTTTGTTTCGTATTTTTCACCATAAAGCACAGAGCACGGCGAGGACGTCTGCTCGGGAGCTGCAAAGGAGGTTTGCAAAGACAGACAGACAGGACAGACAGACAGACAGACAGACAGACAGACAGACAGACAGAAAGAAAGAAAGAAAGAAAGAAAGAAAGAAAGAAAG